>JBCFXI010000731.1:0-114150 GCA_038496175.1 Ampulex compressa
TATATATAGTTTTATAATATTAACATCGCGCGTAAATTTATTTCGATTGAGAAGCGCTGGCTACGTTTCTCGGGTTCTTAAAAAAATGGTTACATCAAGATCAGCCCTCCTTTCGTAATTCTCGTACGTAATAGGACCAGAAATATTGAGACTAATTTGGGGTTTACGTGCCTGAGCGAGTTCATGCAAAGATAAAATTAAAGGTATCGTAAATATGTCGTACACATAAAAGTATATGGGCCGCTGAACTAATTTTTCACTCTGTGGCTTGAAGTATTCAAAGAGAATTGAAATATCAAGTACGTAAATAGAGTCTGCTTTTAACTTTGAACGTATCGGAAGAATTATTCGTTCTTCTCGGTATGAGAACCGGATGAGCCGATAAAAATTAATAAGTAATATACAACCCTGGCGTGCAGTGTATAACTAAAAGTACATTATGGAGGCATTTATTCAGTGACCGTAGGATGGATCGGGGTTGCCTCCACATCCATTGTTCTTGGGCGTTGTGTACGCACATTAAATTCCACGCGATGTTACACCCGCCATTTCGTTCCCGATAACGTTTCGCGTGTCTTTATACCGCTATGCTTGTCCCGATATTACACCGAATAAAAAGAATCAAATAAATTTTGGGCAAAACAGCCAAAGACAAACAACCGATAAAATTTACGCTCTTACGTAATATCAGTAACCAAAAGATCCGCCCGTAATCATCGATATCAATGAAACTTTGTAACGAAACGGACGTTGACTCGTAAGGCTTTCTTTAATTTCCAACTCGCAAGTTTTAATATTTTAATCCAGCTCAGCTAATGAACATTATTAATTGTGGAATAGTTAAAAATAAATGTATACAACTAGAATTAAGCGTACATTGACACGACGTATCTTCTATTTTGGCGCGTGTCGTTTGCGAATTTACAGCATCGAATATCTTCGGGCCGTGGCCGACCAATGCCGAAATTAGCTGTACGATCGTCCGATATGCATACCACGGCTGTGTAGTAGGTATGTCGAGATTCATACGCGAGTACGATGTAGTTGTACGACCGCATCGAGAAAACTACCTGCCACGCTCGTATATAAAACTTTCTCCACGAGCATTCCAAGAAAAAACCTTATTCGTTCATTCGATAGGATCGCGCTTAGATCGATTTTTGTTACCCACAAATATCCCCAAATTGAATCCCTCTCTTGGCCGCCCTGCTCCGGTACGACTATTGACAATGCTCAGCTTTGTGCCGACCAATACCCCTTATCCCTTATCCGTTTCGAGCCATAGAGGATTTCAACGCGCGCAGAACAAACGAATAAATATATTATTCACGATAAAAGACACCCGTATAAAAAAGATCCAAAGACGTTTATTTCGTTCTACCACAGGTCCTTTTTGCATCTTGGAGGGCAACATAAATATGCAAGTACGGTCGGACATCGAGATTTTGCAAATATCAACGGTACACAAAATACGAGCCGATCCAGAAATACTACGATTCACGGAGCTAGTGCTTCGGTAGGTAGTAAAGAAATCACGGCCCACAGGGGTAATACGTCTTGTCGGGAGGAAAGTGGCGTAAGTTTGTCTCAACTGGCATTTACCGGGTTGGAAAAGCGCTCGAGAAACGTGTGATCCGCTTTGCCGCTCAGCGAGATCTCTAAGACGTCGTTCGCTCAAAGGAGCATCGTTCGCGCGAGGTCATCGGTGAATCGCTAAAAAGGAGAACTCGCGCCGCGGTAAATCGCGCGGTTGACGCTAAAGCGATTACAACGTTTGAGTTAACGACGCTTCTTCCTTCGAACCGAGTCACTTTGTACGCACGCTCACCGGAAGCCCTGCGAGAAATAGCCTAGGGGTGAAAATCATCGAAAGCCAGCCAAGTGTCCCGTTCAAAAGATACTCGATCACCTTGACCAAGGGTCGAGCACGCTAGTACACCCTTCCGATCTGCTGAAAGGCGCACGATCGTACGAGTTTCACAATTTCATCGCGATCGTATGAAAAAAAAAAAAAAAGAAGAAAAATAAAGGTGCAGATTTTCAGGGTCTACGATGGCCAGTCGTCGGATATGAGGGAATTTCCATAGTCCGCGCGAGACTACGTTACGAGTGGCCCAGGGCAGCACCGGGAGACCTCTCAATCCCACGGTGAATCCTCGAATCCGAGCCATGGCAATTTTCTCGCGCGACACGCGCGCCGTAATTCCGCGCGGATCGTGATCCACGATGGACGTGGAGCACCGGCTTTAGTGGGCATAGAGGTCGAGCCGAAAATAAGAGGGAGGAAGGAACGCGAGATGGATCTCACGACTTCCTTTCTCCCCTCGCGTTTCCTTCCCTCTCCCGGCCCACGAGTGGGGAAGAGAGAGGGCGATGCTTACCCCTGCACGGAGAGCGAGTTGGGTATGCCGTCGAGGCTTTCCCTACTGATGTCGTCGGCCATGGCGACCTTGAGCTGGTGGCCGAAACTCGCCAGGTCTTCCCTAAAAGCCTCGCTTCCGGGCGTCAGGGCGCCGCTGGTCGGCGGCAGGGGGGTCGCGTTGCTCCCCTCGCCCTCTGGCCCTTCTTCGCCCTCCTCGCCGCCTACGAGGACCTGCTCGTCTTCGTTGTAGATCTTGAAGTAGGCGATGGTGAGGTATATCACCGAGATTATGAAAGACGGTATCGGAATTGCCATCGCGTACACCAGATTCATGTACACCTGGGGGAAGAGTTCGTATGGATAGTCGTACCGCCCCGCTGATCGATCTCGAGAGAGAAACGATGAGAAGGATGCGTAAACGGGTAAGCGCGTTAACTGGAGGATTAAAAGGTGGAGAAGAAGATAAGAGGGTAACGATCAACGGGCTGACGAGCTGCCGGTGGAGTACGTAAAAGTACAATCCGCATGCCTGGAAGAAGTTTCAGAGTGGAGCGAGACGCTTTCGAGCTCGGGAAGTACGTGAGCTTGGATCGCGCGGACGAGAAGCTCGTGCTTGATTTAGGAGGACTCGATTCCACCGACGCTCCGACGATCCCCCTTTGTCTTAAAAATTGCCACTCCCGCGAGTGGCCGAGCGTTGTCATCGGAATGAAAAAGGCACGAAAGCGCGGAATGGAGGCGCTCGTGCAAAGCAGCGGTGCTTTTCTTTCAGCCCGAGCCTCCCAGTCGTCGATTTAGGAAATCGAGCGAGGCGGCTTAGCCCCGGAGGCATTCTCTCGCGGTGAAAGATCGGCGATGTTATCAAAGGCTCATAATGGCTCGTCGGCCGGGCGCTTCCGCGGATTCAATTTCGCGATGGAGCGAGATGTGAGAAATTTTCCTTTCACGCGGACAGCGCCACCGGTTTCAGCGGCGACGATGCCTTCCGTCTTTGTCGTCGGGGCTCCATTCAGCCGCTTGAAACGCATTGTCCGTCCCCGCGCAGTCGACTACGTTTCCGTCAACGTGCAGCGACGCTTCGCTCTCTGTTTCGCGGCCGCGCCACCGGAAAACCGGAAAATCCTTTTCCACGCCCCGAGATCGGGGCCTCGTTTCTGTCCTTCGAACTGTGCAACCCTTTTCTACCCTACATCGCGATACCCCGCGACGACTTCTCGATTGCACGGCGCACAAAGAGCACCTTCCTCCGCGATAAAAACGGAAAAGTTCGAAATCGAGATTACGCAACTCGCTGCGCCGGTTTAAATTCCGATTCAACCTCCGACTCCTCCTCCAGTTCCCGAACTCTCTGGACCGGAACTTTCTCGATTATAACGAGACCTCCGCGCTCCGGAGTTATCGTCGAATTTCAGGGCTGAGAACTGGAATGGTTCGTTGGAATTGTACCGAGCGCGCTGGAGGGTTACTCCGCGTGGATTTGGATGGCGTCGACGTAGGACCCGATTAGCGATGCGCCATGCCGACCGGTTGATCGTCCGCGCGAGACACTTCCAGGCGTACGGCGCGGTTCGCCCTCGATAAGCAGCCGCGGATATCGATTATTAACCACCAGCGGTATATACGAGGAGAGAGCCGCGCAAAAGTGACCCGTGCGAGGATCGCTTTCGCGTGACTCGTGTCGGCCGATGTCGAGAGTAAATCAACGGCGACTGTAATACGGTAACCCGGTTATAAACCGCGGCGCAAAACACGCCAACGGCCGGATTAAAAATGCGGCTCGATCGTGCCGCGGCGTCCTAATGGCCCGTCAAACCATTTTTCCAATATTCCCCACCCTTTTACGATATCCACCGGCCTGCGTCGATCGTCGATTGGACGAAAATCGTTTTTGCGCGAACAAATGTTTTTTTTCCCGAGTTTTTTGGATTCCCGGCCATCGGTGGACGTCGATAGAACCGAGGTGGTCTTTAGGGCTAGGGGTGTCTACGGCACGACTCTTAAATACGATGATCAACCTTCCGCACTCGAACGCTGGTATCACGGACGTGGCGCATAGCCGTGTCCGAGCATCGAACCGAAAACCAGCCTACCGAGACGACTCGATGAACAAAGAGAACTTGATTACAGGCGATCCACTAGAATTAAAAAAGCATATCTCGATGCGATATTATTCGTGGTCGAGTCTGTGCGTGGACGCGCTGCAGATTGGTCGACGTTCGAGTGCAAAGGGTCGTGTTTTTCACGGGTGCGAGTTGAGAGAGGCAATTTTTATGAGCACGCCTTCCATTCGGAATACTCTACGCTCCTCGGTACGAGGAATACCGGACATGAAAAGAAAAGAAAGGCGAGGAGACCTGCCACATATCGAGGTCGCTGATGACTATTCCGGGGTCCACTTTCGAGTAGTAACAGCTAAAGTTCTGCCCTATGTTGGCGTACTGCCGGTAGAAAATACTGCAATTCAGCATTGGAGGGTATCCACAGCCTTTTACGTTGGGGAACAGCTTGGCCCCGGTGAAGTACCACTCGGAGTCGTTGCCCATGAGACCTGCGAACTTCGTCTCGTTATCTTTCATTCGCGACTTGTCTCAACGAAGGAGAAAAGATTTCCGCGACTGTGTCCAACGAATGAACGACGCTAAAACGAATCGCGAAGCATGAGCGTGGAGCAAACCCGGATATATCGTGAAAAACGTCGATTTCTTCGAAACGAATACGGGTTGAAATCGGAATCTTCGACCGTGCTTCGGACTCCGATCATGCTCGTATCATCGATCACCGGCCGGGATCTTGCCATTTAATTAACGTTGCATCGAGTTCAAGTAGGTGGCGGAAGATTTTAATTGGGCACTTTTGGGAAATCGTTGAATAATACATTACTTTTCGCGCGAACGAAAGACGCCTTGGACATTCTGGAAAATGATATTCTCGTCAAATAGATTCGCTCCGCGTATTCAAAGTCGTCGAGTAAAATCAGAACTTTCGATCTCTCGCAATGGTTCGTAAAGATCGCCGTAGATTCCTCATTCTCCCCTGTGGATAAATTAAAATCGCGTTACGACGAGCGTGTAACGACAGGAATCGTATCCTTGCGTCGCTTTTCTTTCGAAGAAATCCTCCGTGTCGTTTCGAACGCTCGACCGGGCGTTGACCTGGTTGTACCTGTAGGAAAGGGTTTCGGCAATCCAACATCGTCTTCCTCGGCGAAGTCCTCGTCGAGGTCCTCCACGTACTCGTACTCCCTAACGGAGCGTTCGTAACGCGGCTTTCTCATGGTATCATCTTCGTCGTCCTCGACACCTCCTACCGCCCCGCCTCCCTCACCTGGTCCTTCGCTATCCTCGGACACGTTAACAGGTAGCTTGTAGTTGACGCGTATTTGCGTGCAATCGTACAGCTCCTTGGTGCAACCCTCTCTACAGGACGTCCATGAGCAGTTGCTCGTACCTGAACTCAACGATGATCGTTCATGGAATTCGCGCGTGAAGATTCCGCATAACGGGATACATAATGGGACGACTAACTTTGGACGGACACATCACGGGTACGTGGAAACGCTTCGCGGTGCTCGACACGATGGATCGCTAGGAGGAAAAGTAACCGATCCGAAGTGCATCGCGAATGGAAGTACGAGATGAGAGATTAGGATAAACGGTTCGGTGACTGGCAGAACTGGACGTTCCATTAAATGCCTCGAGGAAGAGCTTAAAATGGATCGCAGAGGCCGATCATCCGCAGGGGATTCTAGACGGGCGAAAGTCGAATCGTTGTTGGGGAAAAAGAAGTGCGGGAAAGTGTCGCGGTGCAGAGGAGCGGGCGAATGACTCGCTGGGTGGAGAAAACGCGACCGCGGGCTTGCGAAGGAGAAAGAATGTACGATGACTTACGTACGTCGAGATACTCGAGAGATCGCGAAAACTACGGCAAAGTTCTCAAGGTAGACCCCGAGGCAGGTTACGGAATCCTTGCCCTGACCTCGTCATTGTCCCCGACAGCTGCCCCGCGAAGGGAAATTCTACCCAAAGTTTCGCTGGAATACCGGAATACTCCTCTGGACTATTTTCAATTCTCTAAAACGCCGCAACCGTCCCACCCCTTACTTCGTTTCGGCCATCCATTGTTCGGTTTTTATTCCGAAATCATTTTTTCACGGTACGTACTCCGTTACTCCTTTCCTCGATACATCGTCCTTTATACCTTTATACGAGTTTCCGCACACTTAATTGCAATAAACGAGCTCGCGACGGATAGCTTCTTATCTTTACGTATTTTAAATACACCACGAGTCCAATTTGATATAATAGGTTTACGCGAGAGTACTAATTTTGGCGTTAAGAATTCTAAAAGATCTGACGTCTTTCGCGTTATAAGAAAAAAGGGTAGTGGCGTGTGCAGACGCTGAGAGCCGAAAACACTAATCCGAGATCGCAAAGAATATTTGCAGCCCGCGAGCGCTGAAATTGGAGAGAGGACGTGAAGTGTGAGAACGAGGGTGACGAAAGGGCGAAGGAGTATCTCGAGGGGAGGGACGAATACACTCGTGTCGCTTGAGATTAGCTCGAATGCCACAAATACAAGGACACCAGTTGCACCAATGGGTCTTAACGCGTCTCGGTCTAGTGCCTCTTCGGTGATTCGATTGCATCGACGTCGCGAACGCCTTCCAATTTAGCGAAAGAACGCGCAAGCTCTGCTTCTGTATTAATAAATTCTCTTTATTTAATGGCCAGACCGATTACGACGACGATCGATCGCCTTCTATCAAAGTTCCTCCTCGATAGATTGTTATTTGAATTTTGTATATCCCTTTTCTCTGAAACTCGTCGTTAGGTATGCATAAACGTAAAATATGAATGAGCTTGATAGCCCTGCTTCCATCGCTAGGAATTTATTCCAATGTTCGAGATATGCATAGGACAGCATTGTTTTCGTGACCAGAAGTTTCCGTGTCCTCGGATTTCTGTAATTATAAACGCGACTACGCATCGTTTGCAAAAGAATTGTATAATCGTGCCCAAAGGTCATCGACGGAACTCGATACGCGTTAAAAAACGAATCCATTCACGAGCCTCGGCTGTGCGAGATGGGAAAGGTTTTACATTGCGGTGATATGAAAAATGCCCCGGGTATTTCCGGATCAAAAGTAGAACAATATTGACACACCGGTGAAACATTTATCTGATTCGTTAGAAAAAAGGAACTGCATGCAAACGTTGCAGGCTCTTATCGCCCGCGTAATATTTGTAGGTTGGCGAGGAAAAGAAGCGGATTGACGTATTGGACGTGCTTTGTCAATTTAGTCCCGTACAACATAAATATTTTATCGGCGAGAGACGCGCGTTCGTCCGGTTTACATCCAAGTTGTTATTTATCGCGAAATTATTAACGTGGTTCGTACAATTTCGATGGCATGAAAATTATTATACCAAGAGGTCGATTAATCTTCCCATTTTGTAAACAACGTCAACTTCGACAGCGGGGCGCACAAAAATTTCACAAGGCGTTATCGTATTTACTCCAATTTTTCTTTTACCGTATAATATCCGGAATTTGCATCCGTATCGAATCGCAGTGCCACCCTATGACATCGGAATAAATCATGATCGCGATGCACTCGATCGAGTTGGCGAAACGTGACAGGTTACGTTTAGGTTTCGCTATCCCTACATAATTAAGCAAGCTGTCCTCCGATCCAAGTCTAAAATCAGGCATCGAATATTATATTAAACGCGGGGACATTCTTCGACATGTTGACGCGATATCCGGAAATAAGCTCGTCGATCATTGATGCAAATCGTATATTCTGGCCCTGGTCTTATTTGGTAAATTGGGACGAGTCGACCCACGAGCAACCCTGCGGTTCCTCGTATTGCGTCATTGCTCTCGTATAAGTAACCAAAAGCATTTGCAAGGAAGAACGAGTCTTAAAGTTTTCACCCTATAATTATAGTCGGAGCTGAGTAATGATCGATTGAGAATATACGCGCGATAATGATGCTTTGTCAAGAGACGAACGACACCTATTCGTGGATGCAAGGATGCGCTCGAATCTCGCACAGTCTGGGAAAGAAGTAACGGAGTGAGTTGTCCGCAATAGTCGGGCAATCGCATATGTATCTACGCTCGAAGGAAATGTCAGCCGTAGGTAGCGGGGAGAATTCGGACGCGACCGATCACCGTAACCTAGAAACGTTTGCCATAGTAATTTATGTACATCGTATTTCCGTATATCCTACGGTCAAGCATTTTCGCTCAAACGTACTCGCGCACGTGGCACGCCCCAATTCTCTACCTTTTTAATACGATACGTAATCCGCGTACATTTCTTTACACGAAGGGACATGGCAGTATTTCCGCCCAATAAGGAATCTTTTTATCAGCTCCCGACCTCAAACCGATCCGAATCGAGTCAAAAAGTGCCCTATACTCCTCGACGGGCACATCCTTCCCGTGTGATCCTACCGTCGAGCCTCGGAATCTTAGAGTTCAAGCCGATTTTCGAAGGGCGACATGCAACGACAGGAGGAAAACGAAGAAAGCTCGCGCCGCTCTGAGGGAAAATCCGAATAGTTCACCTCTCCTGGACTCAACGTCGATGGTGACACACTGGGCAGGCCGAGTGTCGAACTGCATAAAGATGGTAGTGAAGGCGGGGTCGATGATGAAGGGGACCAAGAAGAGGAAGGCAAAGAGGCTGAAGGTGCTGAGGAGGATGAAGAACGCGGTCGTGTAGAATAGCAGTTTCTGCAGGAACGTCTGCTTCTCTTTTTCGTCCGCCATCTCGGAGAACAAACGGCAGTGCTCGTTTCGGGGATGCTCCTAGCTGACGTCGTCTTCGTCTTCGTCTTCGTCGCCGTCCTCGGCGTGCTCGCTGCCCCTCGTCGCGTCGGACGTCGGAAGAGGCCAAACGATCTGCGAATTTCCCCACCCCGCCCCGTTCCTCCCCGTTAGCTCTGCCCGTTCTCCTCGCGGCCCTCGAGCCGCCTCCGAGCCGCCCTCGAGCTAACTCCGTATTCGAGCCTCTCCTCGCTCGAGGAACATCGCTCGACGACCCGCGGCCGCTCCTGGGCCCTCTCCCGCCTCGGCCAGACGCGAGAGCACCGTCCTCTCCGTTCCTTCCTATTCCTCGCGGCTCCTTTCGACGAGCCGATCGATCATTCGTCACTCGAGGTGGCCGCGCAAGATGCGGCAAAAGTACTTTCGCCCGGAGAAAACGCGCTCCCGTTCGGCAAACACTCCTGGGTATATCGCATCGATTTTGGCGTTCTTGGAAGCGCGCCGAGATAATCGAGAATAAGGAGAATTACGCGGATCGGGAGGTATAGTACTTTGGCTCGGAACGCGACGAATTTAATAAAAAAGCGGGTTTTACGCTTACGCGTTACGTGCTCGCTTTTAGCGGAACAATGGAAGAGCCCTGGCTCAAAGGGACGTTTCTCAAAGATAGCGGAAGGTTGGAAGATCTCAAAGGAAATTACAAAGCTACCGGCGCGTTCTCCGCATTTCGTGCTTTCGACGGTACATTACTGCCGCGTTTTCTACGCCTTTGGATCGTTCCTAAAATTCTTTATGCCTTTTCTACTTTGATTTCGGTAACTCCCGGATGAAATCGTATTTACGATGCTTCTGTACATTCTTGTCCGTGAAAACGAATGAGTACGTACGAAGTTTGATCGATGTTCGATAATTATCGTGGACCGTTTGTATCGGGGTGTTCCTTAATCCCAACCCGGGCAACTTTACGTAAGCGAACTATATCGACTTATTAATGTCAGAAATATACCTCGCAGCTCGAGATAAGCGGTTCCACGATCTCGGGCGTTTCGATATTGAAACCATGCCTTCGGGGCAAACTCATAAGAATGATGGTACATACGAAGTTATGGTATTTCCCCGAAGTACGACGTACGCTTTTCCGATATCGATGTCGATAATGCTCACGGAAGATCGCGAGATCGTCGATGTAATTTTATGCGCGTCTCCGTAATTTTGATTCGCTACGCGGTTTTGCTCTACGCCGTTAACTTTATCGCGACGTTATACGGATAAGAATATTTCTCGCGAACGATGTTTGTCGCCGAGTTTCCCCAGCGTTTCAATATTTAGATTAACCGCTCTCGAAAACTTGGCAGGATAAATCGTCGCTCTTGGCATCTTCGAGTGTTCGTCGTATTGATTCTCAACTCGGCGATGCAACGATTCAAATTCGATTACGGAGAAATAATGCCCATTCGAGACTCGAACGTGCGAATCGCTCATTATCGAGCTTGCTCCTGTTTGGGTAAAGGACGCGCACCAATTTTGTGGCGTTACACTAATACGTTCTCATAATAATTAGACAAGCGCGGTAAGTCGCTAATTCCCGAATCTCTCGCCGCGCTGTTGCTCCTAAATTGCTGCATTTGGGAAAACGAAATGCTGGCTTTTTTGAAAGTTTATCGTATACATCGTATTCCTTTTGGGAACTATTTATCATCGCTCGCTTTTGACTCGCGTCGAAAAGTGAGAATTGGTTCTGTACGAAACGAAGGCCATCGGCTCGATACATTTTTTTTTACCAATGTCCGATCGATCACCACTACTTCGACTTATGAAACGGAAAAGTCCACGGTTTCCTCCAAACTTCTTTCCTCCGTAAGGCCATTAAACGTTATTTTACTTCGGAAATACTCGCAACCGATACAAATATACCTTCTTAGCTATATAGATCCCGGCACTCCGGAAGCAAAAGTAATAAAATTGATCGCTACCGTACACAATAGCCGCACGTGTTCCATCCGCTCACTTCGGTCTAAAGTATTCTATCGCGGAACATATCGTTAACCCATACCCCCATAATGTCGCCCATTCTGTCGTATATCGCTCGTAATATCGATCATTCCGGTTCAAAGACTTATACTTAACTAGAATTTCAGCGTTTCGCCCAAAGGCAGCGATATCCAGAGGGGCGAATCCAATGCCTTCCACTGCTCGAGGAACGGCCTTTATCGAGCCAGACTCGAAAAACATCGAGAATCGTCCGTTATGGGCGCGCGTCGAGCCGAGAGGAGCGATTCAAATTCGCGGACTCGCTCGCCGTAAATCGGTGCGCCTCGTCTCGAGATCGAGATAAGTCAAGGTATTCGAGGTAGGCGTACGCGTGTCGGATCGCGCCAGCTTACGATGGAGTTCTGCTCGTTAATGGACTAATTGCTACGGCTTTCATTCCAATTCGTTCCTTCCTATGCGCTCATCGGGTTCCGCCTCCGTCTTGGTCGCCCGGCCATTGAAATCGCGGCCCTACCCGAAGGGCGTTAATGTGCACCAACGTTTCACCTTTCGATCTCGCAGGAGTGTATGCGCGCGAGCAGCTTTACAAACACGGCGACAATAACGCACCGCGGATCCGTGGGCATTGAAGCGCCGCGTCAAAAGGGTCCGCCGTTGTATACCCCCCGAGTGTGTGTGTGTGTGTGTGTATCGAACAGATAGCGGAAGGTGCTTTCACGCTCGTCGACCGCCTCGTCCAGGAACGCTCCTCGAACCCGGAGCCAAGTTTAATCGATCAAATCGCCGGTTCGAAAGGGCGGCCGGCACATAAAGAGCCAATAATCGGTCAAGATTGATATCGCTATTTGTCGTGGGCACCGCGCTCGATCCCGAGGCGGCTCGCGTCCCCGGATATCGACGGAAGGCGGCCTCGGGACTCGACGAATTTACCAAAAGCATTTCCACCCCGAGGAGCGGAGTTTAGGCCGGAGTATCCGGAGCGCGAGGCGACTCCTCTCCCCCTCCCTCCCTCCCTCCCCCGCCCCTCCCGTGGAAAGGCGCGCCTGCCTCCTCGTTAGGCCGAGAAAGCTCGAGGGCCCGGAGGCTCGGGGAGTCCAAGGGGAATCATCGACGGTACCCCCTATGAAGAAGAAGAAGAAGAGCGGTCGTCGGGGCTCTGCGCCCTCTTCCTGTGTCCCCGCATCCTGTCGCACCTCCTCTTCCTCCTCTTCCCGCGTTCCTCGCTCCGCTCGCCCTGTTCCTCCCTCCCCGGTCTCTTCGTCGCCTACTTCGCCGCACTATGTCACACTGTCCACCGTGCACATTTGTCCCGCGAATTTCGCGATCCGCCGCACCTCGGAGGGGCCCTCGATTCCTGGGGGGAGGTTCCCGCTGCCCCTCACGGGAGGCTACCCATCTCCGGCCGGCCCTGTCGTTCGCGCGATACGCTCTCAGCGAAGGAGGACGCCGGACCTCCTACGAATCTCCCATCGGCGATAACCCACGGTTGAGCAGCGCGCGAGCTTTTCTCCTAGCCGCGGCGCCGACGGATGCCGGGCTACTGCAGTCGGTGGAGCTTTTGGGCGAGCTTATTTTCGAGCGATACCAGCGCCACGGTGGCATCTGGTGGCATCGACCGCCGCCGTCTTCGACGCCGACGAGGACGTCCAGGGCGTCCCCCGTGCAACCGCCTCTCTTTAGTTACCCCACGCTGACCCGAGCCTCGAGCTCGTCGTTCAGCCTACTTCCCCATGCCCTCCGACGGGAGTCTACCCCGGGGTCCTCCAGTCGAGAGTCCTTTCGAAATACGCGAAGGAGGCCGATACCCTGGCCGCGACGTCTTCGAGTTCTCCTCGTTTCCTTATCGTCGCGCCCTGCCTTGCCCGCGCTCCTTGCGAACACCCGCTCGCCTCTCCATCGAGACGAAAACTATTATTTCGCGAAGGGGGTAAGGAGGCTGGCTCTCCGGAGCATCGATTTTCTCGCGATTCGAAGGATCCTTGGGTCGAAGCTTCGCGTCGAGCTCCTCGATGTCGTAGGCGGGAGCCGCGGAGGATCGGCAGAAGGGACGAGGGCGATGCGTCGATCGGCGATTTCGAGATCCGGTTAAGAGGAACCCTTTGCAGGGACTGGGAACGAATCGATATGCCGGATACTCGTGTAGGCGGATGGTCGTACCTCGATAGGGTGGCCCCTCGCGTTATAATAATTTCTACTTCGGGCTCGTCGCCACGAGGGGATACGTTCTTGCCGAGACTCGATCGGGATTTCGTCGGTGTCGTAATGGATAGAAATTGTGGAGCGACGGGAGCGGCGGGAGTCGGGAGTCGGGAGCAAGACCTTAGGAATTTGGTGGGCGAACCGGAGGGTGGGATTTCTGATTCGCTCGGTTGGGGGAGGGAAGCGCGGGGAGGACCGCCGAGGCCTGGAAATATCACAGGGGCAGGGATTGATATTTGCCTATTCGGGACACTCTCGATTAAATGCTCGATGTTTCCAGGTTGATCGATAATGCAACCGTACCACGGGGTGTAAACTCTAAGCGTGTCTTGGTTTTTCCAGAGGTATATTTACTGGAACGTTGCGCTTTATAGGCGGAATCCAACGAGTGCAACGCTACAGCGTGCGCTGCTTTTTGCTATTCGACGACACGCTACGTCGCGGCGATAAACTTAGCCTTTGGATAACGTAAGGGGTTTCTTGGTCTCTTTCCGAGCAAAAGCGATTATTGGACGACGAAAAAAATGCGTCCTTTACGGACCAGTTTGCGATCACCGCGCTCCCTGCGTGGATTAGCAAGGCACCTAGGAAGTTGATACGACCGTGCTCTTCTACCTCGCTCGTGTACCGGAATCTATTCCGTATCGAGTTGAATGCACGTAAAGTATCGTCGAGTTCGTGAGATGGCATACGTATGATTACGTCCTCGACGCAACGATAGTAAAAAACCGGTGTGTAATTTAATGAGTCGAGAGCTTCCGATTCGAGGTCCTGCGTGACTAAAAAATTAGCCTTCGGATGTTTGAAACGGTGTACGCTCTGTACGAGGCTGGTGACTTTTGAAATTGTCGGTATAAATGCGCGATGGTACAAAATACGGGAAACGTGCATTCGCCGATGCGGATATCGCCGGTTGGTAAACATTAAATATACTCGAATACGGATGAATCGATCATTGTTTCAAACTCAGTGGAATCGTCCGAAAGTATAATCTTCCGATACGTATAGACGCGGATACTCAGAGCGGTGCAAGCTTACGTCGAACGCCGCAACAGCTTAGGTTGTTCGATTTAACTTTAGAAGAAAATTCCGAAGGTCGCCAAGTTAAACTGCATTGTAAATTTATGGCAGTGCTACTATTTGTATTAGACACTTTGTGCTAGACACGCTCCGCTGGAATCGCTTGGAAATTAGCCAGGTTATTTTGCTAGGTGCCCAGTCAAGGTGAAGTTAAAGACACCCTTATCGACGTTCCCTGGAAGTATTGATCATCGTTCGCCTATACTGAGTGGCTGCAACGTTATTCAATCCCTCCATCAGAATTTTAACTTTCCTCCAACCCATTACGATCCGGCGAATCTATCTTGATTTTCGCTCGGCTCGGGCGGCGCCGCGATCGCTCGCGTTAAAACGCGTCGGATCGTGAATCAACGACCGAGACGAACGACCAAACCCCCATTTCCAAGAACTCGTCCAAAAGACGGCGAGGGGAAACGATCATCTCCTCGAGGATAATATATTTATTTTCACGAGTGCAGCTAATGACCGAACGCGGATGCAGCTCCGCGGTCTCGGGGCAGAGGCCGGTAAGGAGCACCGTCCACTGGGAATTTGGAACCGTTGGGCATCGTTGGAACGAGGTTAGGCTCCGCAGCGACGTTCCAAACAAGCCGTGGAAATTATAGGAGTTTGTCCGGTACGTCCGATCGATCGCTACGGAAGGAATGTCGGCCCAAGATAGCAAATTGGGAAACAAAGTCCTTCCCCGCTTTCAGCGCCCGCGAGCCACTCGCCGCGGGCATTAAGTTGAAGCTATTACGTACATTTACCCTCGATTCCACCATCGCAACGATTTCCATACGTTGCTCGAGCAAGACGGAAACATCGACGCACGAAGAATCGGCGTAAAAGATCGGCGCGGTTGAAGACAACGCTCGTCGCAAAGTTGATAGATCGATACGTCGAGCGGCAATCGCGGTCAAAGATATAAGAGAGCGAGTGTATTTATGTTTACGTCGCTTATACGCAAGAGTACGCGCTTCGATACCCGTACGACCAATCTCATCGTCGCCTATCGCGCCAGCGGCAAAACAAACTTGCATAACCCATCGTTAAGGATATCGCATTACGAGAGTGTAAGCGCAAATAAATGCGGCCTCGAGGGCGAGGGTGGGTTCGGAGTGCGCGTTAATACGACATTAAACACGCCCACCTCTGGAATCTTTGAACTTAAGACCCGTCATTCTCATCGGCAGTACTCGGCTATGAAGTGCTTAAACGGCGAGGCCGCGACAATAGGCCTCGGAGGGATCGAACGAACCTGTAGGACGTCCCTCCTCGAACAACGTTATAACGAACCTACTCGGTGGACTCTCCGGCTTCGATGCATTGAAAGCGAAGTGCACTCGAGCCGCGGAGTATCCAGCCCGGTGCCTTTGCGAGCCGATGCGCGAACAACGGCCCGCTCCTAGACCAAACAATGAGATAAGTCGGCCATCCATCGACCGTTAACACCTTTTCGAATCTCCATCCGCCGGTCTCTGCGCCTACGCGGACGATGCACCTCGCGAGGAAGTTTTTCGACGATCGGAACTTTTCCACTCGTTTTCCGGTCTGCCGGAATTTAAAGAGACGCGGTACCGAGCCCATTGTCCCGGGTCCAAGGCGGTGCGGATCAAAGCACCGCCAAGAGCGTACCATTGTGCGATCGTACCTTTGTCGGGGGCGGCACGTCGAGCGACAATGCCGTTGGTCAGGTTGACCTTAAAGATCCATCAGGACCGAGCCGAATGAATCCCTCCCTCCCCCCAGGCTGTGACCCCCGCCTCGAATTGGCCCCAAGCCAATGAACCTAAATGTGGGCCAAATGTTTTTCTTGCATCCCTCGCGCTTCGCTCCCCGGATTCCCCGATAATCCCGCTCTCCCATCCCCCTTTTTTCTACTCGCCGTTTTCGTGCCCACGTCGGATACAAATGACCGGGGTAAGACTTTGCCGCTAATTACCCGGTTTGCTGGGCCAGAGTCGATACCGGATACGTCTGCCTTTATGTTTGCGATACCCCTGACGGGGCCAAGGCAACTCTTCGACGAGGATGCGATAACGTGCATGTATCGTATGCTAAATTAAAAAGTTCGGATACATCGGGAACGCCGTATACGTATCATCCTGCTTTGTGCCGAAAGTACGTAACAGTGGTTTTTATTTGGAGCATAGGTTCCACGTCCACGGATAATTCAGGGTCGATTCGAACGGAAGGGCTCGAATGGAAGATTCTTTATACCCCTATGTTTGTTCGATACTAAAGTCGACTTACGCGTAGGCCGTGGCTTAAGACAGGAAGGGCGGAAAGTGCAAAATTTTTCGCGTAGATCTTTTCCGCGTGATTTTATCTCCCTCGGGGCAACTGATATTTATGTATACACGTACAGAGTCTCGTGCCTTTAACAGGGTAAAGCCATTCTCCCTATACCACCGAGCCTTTAATTATGTAGAAACTAGTTTGTAAACTACCCTTAATTATCCTGCGATAGCGTCCAAAGTTATTGCCTCTATCGTGGCGTAGCTTCGACAAAGGACGTTGCGTTAAAGTTCACCGCTTAAAACATCCGACGAAACCATCCTTCCCACGGTGAAGCATCGAAAGGGAAAGAAACGGTATCGCGTCCCGATCTCCGTTTCCTTCACCTTCCATCTTATTACTTATTCCTTCCACGAATACAAAAATACACGGTGCGTAAAAATAATTCCAAGGAAGCGGGACCATCGAGAGATCTGAAAAGCGAAATTACGAGCGCCTTCCAGCTCCGAGCAGGCGAGGTGGAACGATCTGGAATATCCTCGAATTCCCTCGAGACACGCAGACATCCGGAAACTGCATTCGGTTCGTACCGGGGATATCTACCGGGGGAATCTGCCTGGAATCCAGCCGGATAACGCGGACTTCCTTGGGACAATCGTGGATCGAGGTTTCGCTCTGGTCGCGTTCGTCGCGACCACGAAGGGAGAGGCGTTCGTTCCCGTTCGTGATTCGCGCACAGTCCCGGACCTTCGCGTCCCCGAGACCGAGTCGTCCATGTGCGAGGACTATCGGAGCGTCCGTATTCCAAGAATAAAGAGCATCCGTGTTGGTGGCAACGCGGTGTATTGATTTTCTGGTACGATACGGCAGCAACAAGGTGGAGCCATCGCAGCTCCAGTACCAGCACCGCCATATTTGTTTCCCCCAGGAAGACCAACGAGGCTGCGGAAAGAGGATTTTCCAGGGGTTTCATCCACTCCTCCGTTCATCCTCGATTTACGTAAGTACCAGTTCCGTGTAATCCGCACTTTGAGCTTCGAGCTGCGCACATCGAGGCCGCCTGTCCGTTGAGGGGCTCTTATCGCTTCGAGGAACGTCCTCGTCGATTCGCAAACACGACCGTCGCTCCTCGGAATTTCCTCCGCGAAACTCGGGTAAACAAGGCGCGACGGACGTTTGACAGGTGGTTGACTGGACCGAGGCGGTATCGGTGAATGCGGTGGAAGCAATTTCAAAGACTGTCGAGGCTCGGGTAAGACGACGAATGGTTCGAATCGTCGACGGTGCAGCGGCGGTTCTCCACGCGGTAGCCTTCGAGGAACCTCGCTTCTTTTTAAACGCTTTCGAAGATTCTACCTCGATGGACCCTCCTGCCGCGCGCAGAGATAATCGGACTGGTGCCAGAAATAGTGTTTGACGTGATTTCGATCGTAATTCGAGCCTCACGGAAACGAGATCGAATTGAATTCTCTCGGAGGTGAAACGACGCGTCTCCACGCGCGTCTCCGCAGGATCGAGCTTTCTTCGCACTTTTGAAGATCCTACCCTACGAACCCGTTCGTCCTCCTCGGCAAAGTCGATCGGGGAGGTGTCTCGGAAGAGGTTTCGGTCCTTCTCGAAGTTCCAAGAGGCTGCGTTCGGCCGAAATTCTCGAGAGTTCAACGGTGCGTTTCGAGGGTCGCTTTCGAGGAAACTCGTACTTCTCCGCGCTTTCGGACGGCTTTCCTAGAGCATCGCGGTTCAGCAGCATCGACAAAGGCAAGTGTGTCCTTTTTTTCGCGTACCGCAGAACCGTGAAATCGAGACGGAGTTTCTCGAGCGTGTCGCGAGCCGATAAATCTAGTGTGAGCGCACGGCGGTGATCGTTAACCCATCGGTCGGTTCACCGGCTATTCTCGGCTATGACACGTGGCGATAACGCGTCTCGTCCCGACACGCGCTGGAACACCTTGATTTTAACGGCTCTTCTCGTGGAACAGCATACCGTACGATACATTCAGGATCGCGCTAATTTCCTTCCACGGATGTCCTTTGTTGCAGTGTCGTTTTTCCGTACCTACAGATTGGTAGACAACTTGCGCAACCGTGCAAAATCAGAATCGATGAGTTTATGAAAAATAAAGAATCTCACGCGACGAGTTTCGCAAATATTCTCTGTTTGTAAATATCAGCTGGCATAAACAGATTAAATTTATCCGCGCAATAAAAAGTACGCCTCGCGTTGAATAAGCGAGACCTCTTTATCGTGCGGACATTATGCGCGTCTTTAAATACAGCGATATTTTTCGCTCGTAGAACGGAGTTAAAAAAAATATACGATCGCCCCGCGAGCGACTTTCACAACAGTAGTAAATAAAGGAACTCCGTACCCTAGGTTATAACCCGACGTATATATTTCTGTCGTACAACTTTATCCAATATTTCCTCCTGGCTCAATGGAACATAGCTTTATACGCGAGGCTGAAAGGTATACGCGAGCTTTCGCGCTGGAATATTTTTGCGCGCGGATAATAATTTCGTCCTACTCCCGGGTTAAAATACGTCCTCCGGCTTCCTTCGGCCCTGTATCTAAGACGCGAGGTAACGTTCTCGAGATATCTCGCATTACCCATTCGGCATACACGAAATAATCCAAGCTTATGCAGCCGCGCTGTATTTCCCGGCATTCCTTGTCTCGCGTGTAAGGGTAAATTTATTGAAAAATGTACCTCCGGCAAAGTCCCTTTATTTTCAATGAATTTGAAACGAGGTCGATCGCAATACCATGCCGCGTTTACGAGCACACAAGGTTCCATTCGCTCGAGAATCGATCAGCGGGGTTTAAATTATTCAGCGCAAAGACCTCTCACGGTACGAGCCTATATTTCCCATCTGCCCGTGGTCCACTGGATATATCGGATCGTACGCACGGAAATAACTCGAAGGCCGTATGGGAGAAAGCCCCATCCAGCAGGAGCCATTTAAATATCGGCCGATACGCTCGGTACTATAAGCGACTCCCCGAGACTCGAGGCCGGAGGCAGGAGCGCAAAGGCCACGTGCATCGCGATGCACCTATGTCTCTCGAGGCGTGTCGCGGATTTGCACCAGCGCGATAAACTTGGCCTCCTCGCAAAGAGGATCGCAAGGGCACTCTTGAGCGGCGCACAGCCATGGAGACCAACTACGCTTCCCTTTGAAATAGTCCATCGAGTTATCGATCGACCAGGACCCTCGGAACGGATCGAATCGTATAAATATCGATTCCCTTTTACGGATCGGTAACGCACTTTGAGAGCTCCGTAATCGAAACTTTACGAAACCGCACGCTCCGCGAATAAGACGTATCGTCCTCAAATTACATTGCACGTAATTTCGTTCTAATTTTATATCTTGCACCAAAGGCGTTTATATACCGCCAATGGAATCGGTATTCTCGCTCGAGAGGACCGATAAAGGCATCGGACGGGCACGGGAGGAAATCTCTGTCGCGAGTGCGCCATCTACGAGACTCGTAGAATTTCCAATAGAAACCGTTACGGGCTTGGAACAAAGCTTCTAGGAACGTGCGCTCGTGCGTGAGATTGGTTCGTAGTCGCGTGCAGGCTTTCGAGGAATACGCCTACGTCGAGACCACCGTGCCTCGCTTCCAGGTGGATCAATCGTTGCCCTATTACTCCGAGTCCTTAACCCGTTGCGCTCCAAAAAAATGCCATCCCTTTTATGCTACCCAACTGACGCCGCGGCCTATATTCGAGTTGCGTTTCAAAGTACACGATGGATCGCCCAGAGGATCATTCGAAAACTCGTTCCGTCGACTGTACGTGGAAGAAGCTGCGGAGAGTCTACTTTCCGAAGAATGGAACGTCCTTCTGGGACTCGCGTGAAAATCGAATGGGCGAGGAACGATGGACGGTTCGAATCTTTACGAACGTTGGAAAGCATGGGGAATGAAAGTAAAGCGGGATCCTGCGGTGATCCTGCGATCGAAAAGCACGGTTGAGGTCGAGCGTTCGTGTCGCGCAGAGCGCCGCATAAAGCTTAGGCGCCACACCGTCTGACGCCGTCGCTCGATAATCTACATTACGTGCTAACGCACCGCGGCTCACATTTTTTTCACGCCCTCCCTTTCCCTATTGCCCGCATCGGGAGAACTGTGTCAGCCTATCCGAAGGTCCTGGCACCGAAGAAATTGTGCCATACGCCGAGGAAACTTTGTCGTACATGGCACCGCTTTGCGAATAGCGCCGAGCAATATTCAAATGTCGCTGGGTTAACTCGGTCGCGACGTTGGGTTATCGTTCGTGCGTTTAGAATCGCTCGCGCTTCATACTTCGTAATCTCGATCGAACGATACTTAATATTTGCGTCCGATTTTCTTGGAAAGCAGACTTCGTTATCGCGCGTTTTCGCGAGCCTCGGGGATCTTCTTCGAAGCAAAGTGTATCTGTAGATTTTTTGGCCGACCGTATTTTTTTTACCGCAATCCGAAGGCACGTGGATTCCACGAAACAACGCGATAAGAGAAGCGGATTTTCTCTCGCATGGGGGTGAAGGCTGATCGAGGCGCGATAAGGGCGCACGGTTGTGCGAGAGAGAGAGAGATTAAAAATTGAAATAAATGTAGGCCAGAGTAATGGAGCGTCATCGTCTCCTCTTATCCGTCTCTTTACGGGAGCAACATCTCGTATTTACGTCCTATCGGCACTGCCTGGCATGCCTTTCGGATAAGGAAACGAGCGTGCTGTACCGTCGTCGAAAACGCTACGCTCGGGTAAATTGCTTTAGCCCCTTTGGACTGCGCAGCTTGTCCCAGAATCGGCATGTCCTCCCTACTTACGTCAAACTTAGTTGTTCGTTACAAAGATACTCACGAACAAAACCGTGTCACGACTGTGCAGCGTGCACGGTTAGCGGTATAACTGAAACGTACTCGTTTCTCGAAATAAGGACGCGTATATTTCCGACGTATCGACGAACCGAGAAGAGTCATTCCCTCTAAAAACGACCAGAAATATGTAATTACGCTATAGGGACATTTACGGCAGAAAATTGCCACCCCGGGCTCGAGCTATCATAACCCGCCTAATACGTGGATAAATTAAACGAAGGTCGAAAGTGCTACTCGTGATTTTGAAAAGCCTCTGTGGCGATCAAATTCATCTCGCGCGCCAATCTATATCGATTCATCTCTCGGTTATCGATCCCTATTCTCGAAAGCAATTTCACCGATCAACCTCTCCCACCGCCACCATTTCCATAATCGGGACAAGAGAATCATCTCGACCAATGGAGCAAAGGATCGATGCCATCGTTCGCCAAAGCTACGCAACTAAATTTCTCTCTCGGATCAATCAGAAAATTGGCCGAGTCTTATACGGATACGGTAAAGGATACGCGAGACGTATGCTCGGATGCGATGATTTACAACCTTTCGGGATAAACTACCAGGCAGAGGCGATCGTTCGAAGCGCTCGATCGAGGGAACATCGGCGCCTGGAAGATCGTCCTGGATCCCAGCGGGCCGATGGGCCAAGATCGGCCATCGGTGACGTCAACTGCGGCACTATATGGCGCCGTTGCAGTTCGAAGGTGCGCATGTGTCGCTCATTGATCGTTGCGCAGTTCGCTTTGATCTGCCCGGCCGCGCACATCGCACGAGGCGCAAAGCGGTCGAAAGCAGAACACGCACGCCGGTGGAGCGGACCTGCGGCGAAAGGGAATTTCCAATTCCAGCTCGGGAGAAAACGTGAAATTCCGCGTGGGCCTCCGTCTAGCCACGATCGCGGGGATCCGCCCTCGAATCCGAACTCGGTCGGGGCGGCATCTCCGACCGGAGAGGAATCCGCGGAGAGGTCTGTCGCCGTGGGAGGTCCAAGGACGGTGATCGAGGGCGATATTGGCGGACAAAAGGGTGTAACCGAGAGGAGACGGCCGTGGAGGCAAGACAGAGCCTGCTCACCCGGTACGTACTCCCCGATCGACGGAAATTCAGAGGGGACCATCGACGTACGCGCTATCGAACGGAGCGCGTCGGTCCTCCGTGCGGGAAAATACGTCGGTGCTGAGAAAAACGGCCGTTAAGGTGTTCCTCGATAATGTAGAGAGGGGATGAAAAGGAGCTCGCGAAGGAGATCTTTCCCAAAGCGCGGTGTTTAGCGATGAAATCTTACCGGGACCTATCGAGATCCTCTTGGTGATAGGCTAGAGGATAGAGTCGGCAGGATGCCGAAGCCAGTGCCGGTGGAGAACTTGGTGATACCACCGCAGGACGGTCGTATATGCGGCACGATCTGCGTGTGTCAGATGACAGCCGTGCTGTCCTCGGTGGCTCTGGTATACTTGACGGTGGCCATCTACATGCCCAGCACCAGAGCCTTTCAGTCGGGCATCAGCGAGGTGCCCGTTATGTGCACGACGATCCGCGCGGTCAACGCGGACAACTGCGAATGGGGCAGCTGTGGCGAGTGGTGCCTGTCGAAGACCTCGGGCCCCTGCGTCCAGATACACGTGAACCTCCGCAGGAACGGCTCCACGATACTCCTGGCGAACTGTACGAACACCACCAATAAGACCTGCTACGGTATAGACCAGGAGAACGCGAAGAAGTCCAAGTGCATAGCCGACGAGTGCAAGAATCTGACCGGTACCTTCAACTGCTCCTCCGGGGTGTGCATCAACATAACCGACGCCTTCGAGTGCATGTTCCACGACACGGATCCGCCGTTAAAGTGCTCCGGGAGGCGCGGCAAGATCACTTGCATCGACATAGACGGTCTGTTCAACTGTAACCGCGGCACCTGCGAGCGCATCAGAACTCCGTACAATTGCGATCGCAGGTGCGTCGACATCCCGACCAGGAACAAGAATATGATTTTACTGAGCGGCGACAAGGTGTACCTGAGTCAGTGCGAGAGGGCGATCGACGTGGCGAGCAACAGAGAGATATGGAACGAGGATCGCGGCGACATCATGATGGCCTCCTGCTACGGAATATTCAATTCCACGCTCGGCGTCGAGGCGGTCGACTGTATCAACGGATCCGTCCTCGAGAAGGACCTTCTCACGGACCTGACCAATTTCACCTATCTCTCCTATCTGAGCGTCTTCGCCACGAAGCCTCTCGACGAGACCAGGATGGTCGCGCCGCCCGAGCAGGACCTGATCATCGCCAACGAGAGTCGCCTGCTGATCAACCTCGAGGGCTGCGTCAACACCCTCAGGGACGAGTGCAAGGAGTTCCTCCACGAGTACGGAAAGGACGGTTCCGACCACAACGCGCGCGCCAGATTCCCCTGCTATTACGCCGAGAGCAACACCGAGATCGTCGTGTCGCGCTTCGACCTCGAGACCACCTACAAGGAGTTCTGGATCGCCCTGATACTGCCCAGCGTCCTCTTCGTCGTCAGCTGCCTCACCTTGATCCTCTGCCAGAGAACCGTCGTCGTGGGTGACGACGCCAAGATGCGATTCAAGGGCACGCCCGGTGCTCTGGCCTCGATCGAGAAGAGCGCCTCGGGCAACCTAGGGGATGCCGGCGGAGGAGACTCCGTCATGGCGCTCTGAGATCCGTCACGTAAGAACTCGATCAAATCCTGACCACGTTTTCCTCCCGCTTTCTCTCGCCCCCCCCCCCTCCCCTCTCTATCTCTCCTTGGAACGAGCTCGAGCCTTTGGCGACACCCACTCGCATTTTCCGCAACGCTCGTATCGATACGATAACACGATTCCAATCCCCTGCGGGCCCCCCGATGCTTCACGAGGGAATGTCGAAAAAGCTGATCGATGATCGTCGTTGGAATGCGTTGCGAGGCGCGCGATGGGAATAATTGAAAACTGTCGGGGACAAAAAATGCGGTTTGTCGCATCCGTTAAAATTAGAACCGGATCGATACACTCTTACCGTCCATTCTCGTCTTTCACGTTAGCATTATCTCCGCCGTCGTTGGCGTGCTCATCGATCGAACGAAACCGAGACGCGTTTATCCGAGAGTTTCGCAAAGCTCCACGATCGACGAAGGGTGCCTTCGAACAATCGGCCTTACACCCTGAAATATTGAAATCGATGAAACTCTTTTTTTTGTTAACAGGCATTCCCCTCCTGGAGGAGAGCCCGGCTCGTCAGTCGATATTCTCCCTGCGCGGACATTACTAAGGTGTTGGGAGGGGGGGGGGAACGCGTGGTTAAAATTTTCATCTCTAAAAGAAAAAAAAAACACTTCTGCAAAAATACCGAGAAAACGAGCAAAAAGAGAGCGAGCGGTTAAAGGAGATACCAAAGAAAGATTTTCCTACTCGCACTGCCTGCACAATATTTTCGAGAGCGCACGTGCTTTTTTACCGGTGTCGCAATAGGAGGAAGCTTTGGAGGAGATCCGATCCGACGCACCGCCGAGTTCTCTCCTCTCTTTCCCCTTGGCTCGGGAAGAGAGGGATCGAAATTGAGCGCGGGGACCCTCCGGGAAAAGACGGCGTACTCGGGAGGAAAGGAGGAACGGGATAATTCGGCGCCCTTTTGCACGTGACATTCGTAGCTTTTAAGAGTCCCCCTTCTGATTGATTCGCCGCGACGGTAGATAGGAACATTCTGTATATACGTACGTAGGTGTACAAGAAGATTACGCAACGTTATAATCGCCCATACGCAAACGCTTTGAATATCGAGGAACGTGCCTTGCTGGTAGACGATCGATGAACGACGATTTCTGCACCGATAGCGACCGGCCTATCGCGTACTTTGTAGCTTACTCGGGCGTTAGCCTCGTCCGGTCCACCGAAAGTTCTTCAGATTCAAGACTACGTTCGCCCTGAGCGACGAGGGAGACGCTCGCCGGGATCGTGGGAATCACTGGCTCCGCGCTAGGTACAATCTCCGGTCTTGCAACGGTCTATACATATCTCCAAATCTATATCTCAAACTTGCCTTCGTCCTTGCACGGAGACCCACGAAGGTTTGCTGAAATTCTACTTCCAAAGGAATTCGATCTAGCCGGTGGCAAAGAGCTGCGACTTCGCGCCGCTCGAGGAAATCGAGGTCGATATCCAGGAAGGACATCGGCTCGTCGAGAAGAGGGCTACCTCGTCTTTCACACGCTAGCTCATCGCGTGGGAAAAGGCGAGCGCTCCTTTGGCGGGAGGTTCCAAGTTTTCCAAGGTTCGAAAGTAGGGTCCGCGCGACCCACAAACGGAAGTAATCATTGATTCCGACGAGTCGACGGTGATAATGGGTGCCCAGGAAGAGGACGTAAAGTCCAGCACCCTTGGCGGGGTGCTGCCGATGGTGGAGGTCGCCTCCTTGATGGAGAAAGCCAAGTTCTACACCTCCCTCTGCTTGGGTACCACGGCCATACTGGCCGTCTTCGGCTTTCTCTTCCTGATACCCTTCGTGGTGGAACCGGCCATCTCCACGATCCTCGCGGATTTCTCACCCCACGCGGTGGCTTGCGTTACCACGGAACACGTCTACGCGGAGGGTCTAAAGAACTGCTCGTGGGCAAGTTGCAGGGAAGGTAAGATATCCATCGAATTTACCTGTGTCGCTTCCAACTATTATTCTTAAAACACGACAATTTCAAGATCCGCACGAAGATTAACACGAATTAAGAATCCCCGTAATATCGATCCTATACGTGTTTTTGGTATTAGAAATTTTGGTTTACAAATTATTTTCTAGGATGCACCAGCGCCGCCCTTCGATGTCACCAAATCAGGGTTAATTATACGAGATTGAATTTCGAAGAGTTCATGTCCAAACCGAGCGGCTCCGCGCCGTGGGACGTGGCGGACACAAAATTCTTCGTGAACACCGAAGGCTGCGGTTACCCGCCCAGAGTAAATTGCTCCGACTTTGCAAAGAAGTACGGATATGGGAACATAGGGAAGATATTCCCGTGTTATTACAGTAGAACGCATCCGGAGACCGTCGTCGCAAGGTAACCGCCATCGATATCACGCGGAAGAAAAAAATATAGATGCGTTAGATTCATTCGCCCATCGTCCATTTCGGTTGTGTAAATAGCGCCGAGTCGAGTTTTGATTTACGACTATCTCTTCTTCGAAGATCGCGTCGGCTCATCCACGCATTTGCAGGTACTCTTGGGACGAGAACTTGAGGTACTTGGTGCTCGCCCTGGTCGTGCCCATAGTGCTCTTCGCGGTGTCCCTTGGCGTATTGTGCTACTGGTACTGCCCACCTATGGGCAAGACGTGCGGTGGACCGGGTCGCAATCTCATCGACAAGTACGCCAGGAAGGAAGAGTAAGTAACGTGTATGTATGCAGTGCCCAGTGTGGCTAGAGAATATTTTTACCGCATTACGATCGCAACGACCAGTTCGAAGACAACCGATTCCCGAAAGGTTGTCCGCGTAACCGTGATTTTATTCCAACGCGTTCTCGATCAACTCCTCGGATAATGATAGTTTTCATTCGAGCACGCTTTCGAAGTGGTCGTTCGCGACATAAAGTTATCCGCGAAAACACTGGCATCGCTGTAAAGCCTCGCGTCGGATTCTTACAGCATCTTAGGGGAGGACGAGTTCGAGGAGGACGAGGAGGAATACTGACTGCTACCACGGGCTCACCCCCCGGCACGGGAGTGACGCCGAAGGAATTACTAACGATTCCAGCGTGCTTTGCAATTATAAACTCGTGCGGTCCTTCGGGAGCAATGGCGGCACCCGATCGAACTTTGGCAACGAGTCGACGTCCCTCTCTGCGAGTACGAACCAGCGAGACAACGACGTTCCCTCACGAGCTCCAATTTAAATCTCGATTCGTTAGGAAACGCTTGGCCGTTGCTTCGATAACGAGAACTTAACGGACCGTTATCTCCGCCACTCAAAGATCTGCTTATAATTAGGCTTACGTCTCTTTAAGACTAACGAATAAATCTTCTGATTCCACGAAGTTACGCTCCAAATAAAAGTACACCTGGGACAGTGCTGTCTGCGCTACCAACGGCGAGTGCTCTTTCAAATATCTTCCTCGGCAACGCACCAAAGGTCGTTTCAAAAGTGGGGAGAGTACGCTCTCGAGGCTCGCGAACTTACACATCGAAGAATTTTCTTACGTCGTATTTTTCGATACTTCGTTCGAGGTACTACCGGGACGATATAGCCACGATATTTTTACACGAAACCCTCGGCCGGCTCGGGGGTAGAGGCCCGACGATCTCGAGGCTCCCGAATCCGGGGAAAGTCTCCTCGGATTCGGGGGCTGCGACGATGGCGCTCGAAATGCCGCGGGTGTGGAATTGCGAGGTTCGAAAGACGAGCCACGTGGAGCCAGGTTTCGCTCGCCATTCGGCCTGGCCGCGTCGATTGGCCCGCCTTTCGAAGAACGGAGCTTGCACGGTATAGTGGGCGGACGAAGGGAAGAGGTTCGTCTCGATCGTCTACCAGTATCCCAATCGAGGATCCTGGACTATGACCGCGACAAAGGTGCGCCTTCCTATTACGCGATAATTAAATTTGCACATAGTTATCGAATGGCACGCGCCGTGGATACGCTACTCCGCGATAGGTTAAGTCGCACGGTGTGCGGATGCCGCGTCGATTAACGACGAGGAGCATCGAGGAGAGCAGACCGAGCCTGCGACTTCAGCAACGCGAATTATTTCTCACTCTTCGGAGCGCGCTTGCATCGTGGTTTCGGGACATTCCGCTTGAGAAAGTAGCGACGAAAGTAGAGAAGAAGAGCGAGGGATAGACGACCTGCCTTCGGGTCGGAAGATCATCAACGGAATACTCCCTTAGCGAGGATAATTGGTAGCCTCGTCGGGCCAAGAATACACGACTTAGAGGGCAACGCCGAAACGCGAGGTTCTTTCCGAGTCTCGGTAAATCACGGAACAGCCAGAGACCACCGGTACTTCAAAAGAGCAGGCTCGCGTCGCGCGAACGAAGATGCCGCCAGTCGCCGATGATCGATCCGCGGACGATCGCTTCGAAGATCGTCCCACGGTCTCCATCGCAGAATCCCAGCTCGGATCGCGAAACCGAATCCTCGAAATCGAGCCTCTCCTTCGGCTTCGTTCGAGAAAGGAGACGCGATCGATCTCCGCGACTCGTCTTCTCGCCGAGACTCGTAGATTAAGCTTAGGCCGTAAGTTAAGCTTGCGAGTATTACCGATCGTCGAGATCGATAGGTAAGAGTTGTTACGAGATTTTTTATGCGGGCGCCAAGTGGCGCCTTAAAGCGTAGCTAGTGGATGCGCGCAAGGGCGTGCAAGCAGGCACGCCTGGCGACGTGTAGCGGTAGATCTAGGATATTGTCTTTGAGTTCGTTCTTTGAAGGGACGAGCGATCCGTGATCCGCGAGCTGCGGGCCGGCCGGCGAAGCGACGGCTGGCAGGAAGCTCGCGGAGCTGGCCACGCGAGCCCGTACATCTAGAATGGTTGTGAATCCTTACTCGGCCTCACCGTAGGCGCCCGCCAGGTTGGAGAGAGCCTCGCGCCCGAGCGGCTGCTCCAACGGGGCCTACGCGTCGGCACTCATTCCCCACTCGAAGCTTGCTAATCGATTTACGTTATCGCGCGCAATCGATTAACACATTGCGCACGGTTCACGGCGAAAGTCTCGAGCAAACTCTATTCGATCTTGCTCGTCCACTTGGTCTCAGCGTCGAACGATCGTTAACGCGCAAAAGTATTGACGGATAAAAAAAGGAGGTGCGAAAAGCCCGCATCGTTATCGAAGAATCGTAGAGGCTCTTGTGCACACCGAAGTTCTCTCTTAATGCCGAGAAATATCCTCTCGAAGGAGTTGCGATCGTACAAGGCGCCGTGCGCAGTGTGTTAAATTTCCGATCGATCGGCGCCGTACTGCCGGACGCAAAACCGTCGATCGCCCTCTCCTGCGCCCTTGTCGCGTGAAACTTTTGCTCAAGACGCGCCCGAGTTGAGCCTCGGGTACGGCGAGATTAATCAAAAGGTCCTTCAAAGGTGTTCGTTTCGAGATTGACGCGATGCTCCGCGAATCGCGGGCGATCGGGGGGATCGCTCGCGAGGCTTTTCGGAGGTTTTCAGCACGTGCACTTAGGTAGATGATGTCACCGTGCAAGCCGGCACGGCCGTCGAGATCCACGAGGCGTTCGAAGATTCGACGGACGTTGGAGACTCGTCTCGAGGCGCTTTGGTCCTTCGCCGTCGTATATCGGTTCTAGTGCCAACGATTCGGCGACGATCCGTCGACGGGCCGGTCGTTCGCGCTGGCAAGGAGGCGCGTCGTTGGACCATCGAAAGCGGGACGAAGGGTGTTTAATTAGATAAGGCAATTCTAGAGATTCGTTAAGGATGTAGAGAGTACACTCCGGTTCCCGAGTGCGAGGCAGAGAGCGCGTTCGCGCGCAAGATCGAAGGGGCTACCGTGAGGAAATTTAGCGGTCGATAGGGAGCGAGCGACTCCAGCGGAGAATAGAACAATAAAATATATTTACGTACGATCGCAGGTTAGAGAATGGCGATGCATGTGATTTCTATTTCCATATACTATGTATTATACGCTCCGTCGCATATTACTTCATTATTGTTACGGTACTTGCACCTCGTCTAATCGTGTAGAACCCTTTTTTCTTTTTCTCTCGTCGCCCTATGTCTCTCTTTCTCTCTATCTCTCTCTGTCTCTCTCATTTTTTCTCGATCTACCCGTCAATCCGTCTATCTTCGGCTTTTCCTACGTCTCTTTCTTTCTCTCTATCTCTCTCTTTCTCTCTCTCTCTATCTCTCTTTCTCTTTCCCCCTCCTTCTATCTCTCTCTCTCTCTCTCTCTTTCTCTCTTTCCATGCCTGCTAATTTGGCCTCTTTATCTTCCTTGCCTGTGGCCACGACAGAAATGCCGACGAATGTTCTTCGAGACGCTTCCTTCTTCTCAACACGACAATTTTAAACTTCATCAAGGAACGTTTGTTCACCGCTTTGTACCTATAAGTACCGAGTTTTGAATATTGTATATAATATATTATACATATACCGTACTCGCTCGGCGATACAGACGGACTATTGTAAATACGAGATTGTACGATTTCAGTTAAAATACATAGTAACACGTTTTCCGTTACGCCTCGAGCTACCTTTTTTCTCAAACGCCCTGTTTTTCATCTCCCGATAATGCTCAGCACCGCTTCGATCGCACGCTCTATTGTGAATATATACGGAGAGAAGCTGAATCGCGGATGGTTTACTAGCGCGGCGATTGATACCGAACGAGAGAACGGGAATCATGTTCCTAAAATCAATTTGAATTATGATACCGAGAACGAGGCACGTGCAGAATTAGCCCAATCCTTGATCAGCATTCGGCCTTTACCCTCGAATACTCTCGTCCTATGCGTGTAGGACGGGCTAAAAATATATCAAATTCTATTAAACGTCTGAACAAGCTTGCGGCTGAAACTTAATTGCACGTTTGAAATTGACATTTTGAAATTGCATTTTTATCTCCGCACTCTCTCGCGTAATGCACGGTCGATCTCTCAGATCCTAGCTTCAACGGGATATCAAACAAATACGAGAATAACTCAAACTTCGCATTGATCCCACTAAAAAATGTACGCTACAAAAGCTCCGATATCGACTCAGAGTCCCACCCCATTCTCTAGAGTTTTCCACGCGATCTTTTTGCCACCTGTACCGCACGTTCGCTCGGTTAGACCGCGGCTTGGACCCGAAATTAGGGGACGCGACGATTAACGAGACAAGGGCGCGATCCCGGAAGTCCAGACGGATAGTTATGGGTTCCAAAGCAGTTCTCTGGAAGTACAGTATTTCGCTGGCAACCCCCATAAAGTCTGCGCTAGCCCAGAGCGCAAGCTCAGTGCGGGCTCCGGCTGGCAGGCTTGTTTTCAAACAGTCGTCGGGGTTGCGTGGGAGAATCGCGGACGTTCGTCGGTGCGGGAAGAAGGAGCTTTCATCCTCCTGCAGGCGGATGTCCTACCAGTAAACGATCATGATAGGAATCATGGATGGAAACGAAAGCGTGCACGGTGTGTGTCGTTGATCCGCGTTCGTGCAAACCAGTGATACGATCTCGATGATATCGAGAACTAGCGTCGTCCTTCGAGAAACACGACCGACGGGAGATTTAAGTTCTTGGAACGATCGTCGTGTAGAATAACCGATTTTACGCACACTTTCGTGGAACGTCCGTCGCTGTCGTATTTTTCGCGTTGGATGGAAAGTAGTCGCGTCGGGAGCGTTTTTCGGAGTTTCGCGAATTGGCATTTTAAAGAACGGGCGGAAGTGAAGCGAGAGTATTTTTGATTCTCCATCCTCGACCAGGAGATATGCCGAACAGTGTGAAAATACTTCTTCCTCGATTACCCTAAGGCGGTGCTTTGGCCGGCAATTTTTCAATCGATTTGTAATTTTTTAACGCCTCGCGCGCAGCTTCGATCCGTGCGATTTCTCAGTGGCCGCGATTTGCCCGGCTCTTGATCTTTAGAAGGGTCATATCGGATCGAACGCGACGGCACTGTCCTCGACCAAACTGCCGCTGACATTTAACGTAGCTCTCAGTAGAACACAAAGGTAAAAGCTTTTCGATCGTGTGGCGAACGCGACCCACCTTGGCTGAGTGAGTGCGCGAGTCGACTTGCCATCCATAAGTGCTGGGAATTTCCTGCGATCGGTTAAACGTATTCACCGAAGTCGAAATTCGGGAAATCGGTGCAGGTGAAATCGTTCGACGTTATCGTTCTCTTCGTAAAGAACAACGTACCGGATAATGAAAGGCCGAAGATGATCGTACATCGTAGCGATTCAAAGCGAAGTTTATAGGCGAAGCTGATTTCGCGTTTCAAGTGTTTTCTCCAGGAGAAACTTTCGTACTTGCGTACATCTTCCTCCTTCGGTGGCCGTAGTTCGCAGCAGGTAAGAAATAGCGGTAAGTCTACGGGAATGCGAGGTACGGGAAGCGTCGGATTGTTCGACAAACTAGCATCGTTGGCACTGGCGGAAGAGCTTTTAGCGACTCGCGCTTCAAAGTTTGTAGAGTAGATAATGTTATCGTGAAAGAGCCGTTAAGCGTTCGCCTCTTTGCCCGTAATGGGATTACGAGTATCCAATTGTACATCATCCGGCGGGACGCACCTGTTTACTGCGACAACGGGCCTAATGAAGTTAATGCACGGTAATTACCTTAAGCGCTTCCTAGTGGCACGCGAGTAGCGCTTTCTTCCCACCCGAGATCGAGGCGCGAGAAACGAAGGTGCGCTATAACCTTTGGCATCGACGAAAACCTTTTCCACTCCTCGAGCGCTCAAAGCTTCGTCCAAAGACCGATCGCAAAAAATTCGCTCCAGAGTTCAATTCTTTGAAAATTCAAAGCGCGCAAAGTTCTTCATTGTCGAGAGAAACGCCGATGGTACCTTGGTCTTCGTACTTTCGTTTTTTGAGATCTATCCTCGCAACGAGGCTAAGCGTCGATCGTCCTTTGCCCAGTACCTAATTTTGGATATCTCGTTTTATTCGTCGTACTGAATATATACATATATATATATTAAGGTTACATAGTTGTTCGCGATCAAAGGGAATGGCACTCGTATTTACCTTGTTCCCCTGGAATCGTTAAAATACTTATATTAGCGGCTATAAAATGACGTGACTCTTGCAGTGACCGTGGAAAAGGATCTGCCCATCTTGTTGATTAAAAAATCGAGGATTGTTCTTTAATCCATTATACGCCAAAGCAAAATGCAAAGCTGGAGCACGCAGTAATCAATTAATTTCCTACAGTAAGCTAATTGAAGAGGAAATATTTTTTGTAGAATCTGTAACTTTCATAGCGGACAGTAGAGCATTTGGATGCGAGGATCAAAACTAAAAGTTCCGTGGCTTGGGTAGAAATAAATAAAAAACGAGCGTGCCAAAAAAGGGGCATTGGTGGATAGGGGGTTAAGACGATTAGATGCTGAAGGGAGATTTATGCGGTTCAATGTGTATTTTAGAATAGCCTGGGAGTAGCTTGTATTTCTAGTTTGTCGGTTTTAGATTTCTGAAAGTGATATTGCACTAAACAAGGTCACTCGGAACGGCCAACCGAAAGCAAATCCTGTTATCACTGAAAGCTCGTATTTCGCAGAGCTCCCTGCCCATGCTATCCAACGTCCTTGCTCTCTCCCTCGTTCCTTTTCGTTATTAATGAATGGTTTCGCGTGTAATTGAGTGTAATTTCCTTATCGATAATAAGCCATTAAGTGCTCCTCCCCTGGCAATGAGCGATTTTTGGTTCGCGTCGATAATACACGGCTCTTCCTCCTTCGCCATCTAAATCACGCAAAAAGAAAAAAATCTTGTCCACACGACGTTCTCGTCGAGCGAGAGTTATATGCTGATTAATCAATTTCATCAATTCAATTTTTCCACCTTAATTGGCGGTACGAATTCGCTACGCTCGTACTCCCGCCGCCATCTTTTTTTTAACCTCTCAAATGCAACTTTCATGCCTGCCAGTTTTTTTTTCTTCGCGGGTTCTTTTTTTTTCTTTTTCTTTTTTTTTTCGCACGAGAATCTGGGGTAAGGTCAGGGCTCTAAGTACGTGACGTTTGCAGGACACGTGAGCGCGAATATGCGCCGGTAGCACGAAAATGCTTGGAAATGTCGTAAAACGGAATATCTAACGTTCGCGAGCGGAATATGTGGGTTAAACTTTAGAGAGGGCGTAGCGCGCCGTGGCGACATTTGTCATAATGCAACGTTACAAGCCACCATAAACGGCCCTCTTTATAAATAAGATCTCGTATCGCTGAAGGATGGAAGGTTCGCGAAAGTGGAATACAACGTATTCGTTCGTACGGGGTTGGCGCGCCTTGAATGGGGAAAATTTACGGCCGTCCCTCGAAGGATGATACCGACCTGAGGAACTTTAGCTCGCGCAATAAGAAGCCACGATGAAATTCATGACGTCCGTTTGGCCAATTAAGTGGGTTCAATTGAAACAAGCAAAGTTCCTGGCGCGTTACAATAAATAAGTGTACGGGGCGCTGCTGGTTTATACATGAGCGCCAACTTTGCGCGCCTATGGTATTCATTAAAAGGGGCTTTCGAAAAACCTCCGGGCGACAGTTTCGAAAATTGCGGCTTGAGAGATTTCCAGGCGAATTTTGTACGAACAAATTGGGAGGGAACGGGAGGACGAAAAAGCTTTTGTATACGGGATTTGGTTTTGAACCGAACCGTTAATCGACTTAACCGCATTGATTGACAATCGTACAAGTATTATAACAAGATTTTTACCTCATCCTCGCTTGCACTGTTATCAAACCTCTGCTGGCCACTTACTCGTTCTGTTTGGTTAAGGGATTGATGATGGATGCATTGTCCTTTCACGTTATAAATGAATAAATTATTTTATCACCTGGTTTATCGAGTTGTCCTGCTTTAAATCTCTCGACCATATTACATGGCTTGTATCAAAATATCTCGTAGATTTCTGTAAAAAAAAAACACAAGAGAAAATAAGTATATTCCAAATTTGGTTTTGATAATAAGAAAGGTATTATGAATTCGCAATCTGTAATTAACAGAATTAGCATATAAAACCTTGTCAAATAAGTAGCCGTCATTTTGTATATTTGGCATAAAACACGTATTGTTTCTACTTTTCCATAAAAGTCAGCTGAGAGACAATGAAACTGAAAATCTTTTGGTGCTTAATTGCCGAATATAAGTCTTTTACGAGGATCTTTGTTAAGACTTATTTGTTCCTTACAGCAAGAATGGTATATATAATTAAACGACATCTCGCACGTGGCGTAATGCTAGAATAATAACCGCGAGAAACTCCGCAGTTTTTATGAGAATCGACCGGTTTTTCCACGATTTTCCGTTCCGCGAAACGTCGGGCTTTTTATTTTTATTAGTTCCGCAAAAGCTTTTCTTCCCCGCGGCCTGGACGTGTACATAAACTTCTAATTAAAAGCTTTGCCGTGGAAAAAAAATGCATAAGGTCGCAGTGCTGGAGCGGATAAATGCATAAATCAAGAGCGTGAAAATGAAATTTGCGTTATCTGCTGCTTGCATAAATATCTAACCTCTTGCGGTCGACACGAAGGAATTCCCAGGGCGTGAATACGAACTCTTTGATTATTATGCGATGAAACAATGCCCCGTCTACCCTTCTCTGTATACAGATTTTTTGTTCGCACGTATATACAGTCGGTCGCACGAATCCTCGAAGGCTCGCGATCGAAACGAAAGATTCGATTGCGAAATAAAGAGCATCGCATCGTATTCACGCTCGATCCTAACCGGTTCTCTGGAATAGCCGCCCTGGGCCGAGCTAAAGATTCGTCGAGGATTTTAGCGCGAGAACTTTAATTATCATTAGGGAACAGGAGGAGGGAAATCAAATTCCGCAAAGTGCCCCGACTTTCTGCGTTATTAAATCGCATTAACAAGCGTACAAGCAGCCGCGACATTCAGCACCGTGGTACCTCTTATTAAACCTCGTTCGCTCAAGGTTTACGTGTTCCTTCCGATTACGCGAGGTGCATCGCGAATGCACATTTAAATACTCCATTGTTCCTCGATTAATTTCCGCTCGCGCCATTGACTTGTCAGTGAAATCGGGATGGGCGACTGCACGCTGATTCCGCCAATCCGACTAACGAGAGATTTATTTTTCCGTCGCCTGATGATTAACTATTTATCATCGTGACTGCGATTGCAGTTCATAATACGAATTCATTTAATGCCGCGGGGTTATCATGCTCCGGGGCGATCTTTTATGCGGCCCACGATAAAATCATTCCGCCACGTTGGCATGACTTCTTCCCATTGCTTTCGCCTCATCGACGAGTAATGTGCACGATCTATGAAGCCATGATCGCCGGGATGGTAAAACGTGTACGTGCAACAGTTAAGCCAACTCGTATAAATTTGTCAGAAGTTCAGGTAAGCAGCTTAGCCCGTGTGCTCTTGGCTTAACACGCAAGCTTTAAGCGCGGCACAGTCCGTTCGGTTAGGCGCTCTTCTTGCCCGACGATGATAACTTGCGATCGGGATATCCCTTCACGTGTCCTTCGATGGGATAATAATTCGCCTCGAGCCACTGCTGTTCTGAGAGTACGCAAGGTGAAGCTACCGGTAGTTGATACTTTAAGGAATGTTTCGTTTATTCGTTCGCACAGCTCAGGGTAAGTTCACTTTATGGACAATTTGTGATTAGTAATCACTGCAAAAAGTATTTTTCTATCATATTACGTCGAGTATTCATTCCTGATGGTGGTTGGAAAATCATTTTTTTTTCTAGAAGTGAAATTTGACTCAATAGTTGACAATCAAGGAGAATAAAAAATTTAGTAGCCGATATCGTTTTGTTTCAGTAGTTGATATAGGGAGGAATACTAATTAATGAACTGGTATTGGTAATGTAAATAATATAAGCTTGCAATACTTAGAGTTTAACCAAGTCCTTACTGATTTAGATAAGAAAATGCGCAAAAATTGGATGAGTCGCGCACGGGTTTGATTAACCGGTGGCTATGAAACTTTTCGATGATGGATTATGCACAGTACTTTGCAATTAAGCCGCTGAAGAGCGACACTAAATAGACTAATAAGGTTTGATGTATCGCAGCTAGTGGTTTCCTTATTTATTTACTTTTTTCGAAAAAGTACGAGTACAGTGTCAACTACTGATGCTTTTATCTTACTCGTTTCTTGTATCAGTTGCGTACACAGTCGGGGAAATGTATTTTGCTAGAAAATTAATGCGAGCGTAATGGATCTAGATTTATTCTCGCATTCTAGAGTGTAGAATGCGAGGTGGAATTGTAGAATGCAAGGTTAGACGTGAATTTACATAGATCGTAAATTCTGCCGGTTAAAACTTAAATTATGTAGTTATTCTATTGGCCTATTATATGAATATATATAGATGTCGTCAATAAAGAAACACGCAAGAAATAGTTAGGGTTTGATGGCGTGATGCATATGAACCTGAACTTATCATTTACAAATCCAGATTTCAATCTGACGATACATCATCGGAGCCGTTGAAGATTAATTACAATAGTAGCATTGTAGTAACGCGTATAACGATCGATAATCAGGATTAATTAATCAAGCACCTTTATTAGAATAATCGGTCTTATACAATTTCAATCTTGTTTCTTATAACTCGAATTTTTACACGCGAATTAAATACCTTTACATACTAATCTGACAATATAATATGAGGCTCCTCACATCAATCTGCTTGTCCCATAATTCAGCACCAAGGATATTCACATTCGAAATAAGATTTCGAATTTGCTGTTTCGCGCTGTTATTCATCAGTCTTGCTATATTTGCATTGTCGTTATTAGCTTTCCATTTATACATAATCATATTGGCTTGCTCGATTAATAATGTCAAGACACGATACACCTAACCTTCTTGCTCGATGAACCGAACAATAGTTGTTAATGAATAATAATTATTATTACAACGACATGGTACTCCTAATCTGCTTGCTCAGTGAGCTGAACAATAGTTGTTAATGAATTATAATTATTGTAATAATGATAAATCGATCAGTACTCGTTAAGAAGACTGCAAAAAATATTAGCAACATTATTATTTCCACGAGACGCAGACAGAATTTTCTCGTGCATCCGTATTCGCGTTTCTGAGCGCCTCGCAGGAAACGCAAGACCGTTTTTTTGGCGACGATCCCCGAAGGCTCGAGCTTCCTCGGTAGGTAGTCTGCACTTCTGACACTCGACCCAGTATTCGTCTCGAATAAGGCGAACCTTTGGTCTCGTCCGGAGTTATAAAATTTCTAAGAATGAGAGCAAACAGCGCCTGGGGAATAGTCAGCAGAAATCGAAGGACGGAACATTCGATCCGGGGATCCACTTGGATAATATCTCACGCGATGCGCGCTCTCTTAAAAAGCCATTTTAGAGATTTTCCCGTGGAAAGATAACCAAGGAATCGTACGTGGAATAAAAGCAGCCACGGAATTATTTATCACTTACAACGTGTTTTTAAATTACTTCACGATTTTTACTGATATATCTATAATTATTAATTTACTTGCCTTGGGACGATATACCGAATACCTAATGGATTATGATTTAAACTTATCCACGAGCAAAGCTCGTTTTGAGATTTAGGATATAAATATGAAGGACACGAGTTAGCCTCGTGGTTGAAGATTACCGCGTGGCCTGATTCTAGTAAAATAGTATAAAGTTAATGGCTAGGAGTCGATCTTCGAATCGTCAATTATGACGTGTGTAGGCGGTTAGAAACATCTTGTGCGAGAAGTTAATTAAAGCGAGACCGAGTGTCTTCCCAAGGAACGACCCTTGACAGTGGTGTAATAAGGCAATTTGTACAATTAACGAGGCAGACGTGCGGATAGAATGACGTCCAAAGCGCAATCCTTGATTTTATGAAGAAGCTTCACGCGTAGATACCAGGATGCACATATTCGCCTTGCAAGCCTCGTAGCCTTTGACACGATCTTTGCTTCCCAGAAATGTCCAGCGGCGTCGATTCAGTTAGGCTGAGCCATAAATTGGGTCTCATCACGCTCTCCAAACAAACAGGAGCCGCAGTGCTGTATGCACAGTGGACACTCGCTTTCCTCATTTGAGTTACGTTTGAGACATTAACACTAAACCTACCGGTCACTTTCTGGACATGTTTATCCACAGCACATGTAATCTCGAAGAAAAACAGAACTAAGGACATCTGTCGAGAGATCGATAGAAGGATCGATAGAAAGCATAGTAAATCGAGAAAAAAAAATGTCCTACACGAATTACACCAATTTTTCTGAGAAATCACTAAACGATCATTTTGACCGCTTCTGGAGGTTTAGTGATAAAGCATCCTTGTCAAATTTGATTACCTATATCGACTCTCAAGATTCATTACGCTTGTATTATATTTTGAAAGTGGATTTCGAGACGCTCGGTCCGCGGTATACATTATTTATAAGAATACAGGGGTTATGAATAGAATTCTGCCGGGAAAATCCTGATATCATTAAAATGTTTGAAATATTCCCTCGGCTGAAACTCCAGTTTCTACGAATCTCAACAGTTTGACGAGTTTCAATAAACTCCCGAGTTTTTCTTTGCGATTCTTCGCCTGAATTCTCGTTGCATACAACCTCGCGGATGTCGGATTTTATATTAAAAAGATCGCGATACGCCTGCAAAGACGTTCACCCGTAATTTGCCATCTCTCGGCGCGCAACGAAGTTTAAAAGGAACACAGAGCAGCGGAGTATCCCTAATTTCGGAGATACATAACCAGGGCGGGCCGGATTGCGAAAGGGAAGTTTGTTAAACCAGGAAGCGTTCCCTGAACACGACGAAATTCTTGATGAGTCAACAAAACTTTTCCTCGAGTGTACTTTTTTTTTTTTTTTTTTTTGGGAGAGGAAGAGCTTTCATAAGGAGTTTAAAACGGGCTGCGCGAAATACCGCGTGTTTCTTTCCTCGGGTCCTACGCCGCGATCATTGTGCCGTGAAAACCTTTTCATAGCGCGAAACTTTGAAGAAAATCACGGTTATCCCCGCGTGGAAAAGAGGCTCTCGCGTTTTGCATCGAGAATGCGTTAAATAATTGGTCGGTCGGTCGTCTGTATTGTCGAACACGCGTTGTTTATCGTGCGATTTTTCTATCTGACATGAGAGACGTATTCAATGTTCGCAAAAACTTTGATGGAAGCAGCGTAACTATTGATTTTTTTCTTAAATACGCCATTTTGATTGCCATTTAATCCGTTATATGCCAAAGCTAACTGCAAATCTGAATAATGTATCAATTAATTCATTTCCACAGCACGCTAATTAGAGAAAAAGTATTTTCATTGAGCTTGTGACTCTTACAGCGGTCAGTACAACTTTTACTTACAACAGTCAAAAGTATCAGTTGCAATGCTTAGATTAAAATAAATAAAAAACAAGCGTCCCAAAAAAGGGACAACGGTGAATAATGGTTTAAGACGCATATAAGCAACTTGGACGTTTATTATTGGCGTCAAATATATTTCAAACGATCAAGAGGACTTTTAAGAAAATACCAAATCCATTTATTTTTCAAACATCGAGCAGCTTTTCGCGTACGTCTACTCAACTCTCCATCTCGTCTTTTAAAGTTAGAATTTCGTCGGGGAAAATCAACATCGTGCACGGAAATTAAATACATTTCGCCCCAAATCCTGTGGCCCAATAAATAAATTAAGAAGATAATCGATTAATTCAATCATCGAGTATCAAGAGGAAATCATCAAGAAACAAGATGACGAGAACCCAGTAGAGGACAAGGCGTGGAAAAAATTCATTTCCCACCGGTTACGCGTGCACGAATAATTCTTCTTAGGAATCACCATTCCCCTGCTTCCCTGGAAGCGATCTTCCTCGTTTCCCTTCGAAACTATTAGCTGCGCCGCTTAACGACGGCCAGAATGTTGATTCGGAATTATACGGAACCGTTTATTCCTTTCCTATTTACACCTTCACGGCCGGTTCGTTTCCTACGTGACTCGTTTGCAGGAGCATCGCGCCCCGGCGATACACGCTTCCATTATCGTCGATTCCGGGGTTAATGGGGCCTTTTTCGTAATTGCCACGCTCCGCGAGTTGGAACGATCTCGAAACTTGGATCGGTAACTGCAAATGCGGTTGTCGCAGGGCGGCCCGCTAATTAGAAAGTTCATTATCCCGGCAGAGTGGGGCGACAATGGCGTAGACGCGCGTATCTACGCTGCTGCAGTCCCGCGAGGCTGAGCCCTGCTGCCGGAGACACTTTCGTGTATCGACATCGGGCACCGGTTATCAATCCTGGCCAACGTACGCAGGTATTCCTCTCGAAAAGAAACTCCCAGAGCACGATCATTGGCAGCGATTTATCAAGGCGAATTGTACAATTAACGAGGCAGACGTTTGTATTGAACGATGTCCAAAGAGAAATCCTTGTATTTATTAAATAAGAAGCTTCACGCGTAGATATTAGGGGTAGTAGAAAAGAATGTAGTTATTTTTTTTATTGATTATTGAGGACGCGGTTTGTGTTATTTGGGTGAGTTGATTTGTCAGGAGTGTATGGTGATTTGTAATATTAGAGTTTTGTGATGGACCAATTTTTACGAAGCGAAGAATTTATTTGAAATTTAATGCTTTATCAGATTTTGAACGAAGAGACTTCAACAACTGTCAATTATTTGTGATGCGTTTGGCGATTATTTGGATGTTCGCAAGTGTCGAAGATGGTTGAGAAAGTTTCGATCGGAGAATTTTGATTTGAAAAATAGCCTTGGAAGTGGAAGGCCTAGAAAAATGGACGATTGACTGCTGATGAATTGATAGCAATTCAAGTTTATCGATTGAATAAACTGCGAACAATATCGGATACTCATGGTCGAGTGTTTAAGAGAATTTTAAAAAAAATCGAGAAGGTGTGGAGAAAGGACAGATGGATACAGCATAAAAGTAAAAAAACGACATTCTTTTCTGGTACTCCCAATACAAACATGCGTAATTTATTTAGTTTAATTTACTCTTTTGCACTTAAAGTTCGTCCTCTTGTGACTCAATTTGAGCTTTTTATTAATCAAACTTCCTCTTGGAAATAGAGTTATTTTTTCTTTTTATCGAAAATGTGTTCTCAAGAATTACGTTCTATGAAGGGAATATTTTGGCTGCTTATACGAACAATGAACACTTAGTCGATGCTATTAATCGTTCTGTTATAATTATTGTTCCCATAGATTGCAATAATTATTTAATGAATATGTACATAGTTATATACGTGTATATGTATTTTATATTATTTTGTATCGATCTATGTAAAGGTATTATTACATATATGCAATAAAATTTTTCGATCCGAATGATAATATTATATCGAATATATTTATATTATCAAACAACTCGAATTGCAAGAAGTTGAATTCGATTCGCAAAAGAACGAATGTGATTTACCAAAAGGAAAATTCGAAATGCAAAAAGGTACATTTCGAGTGCAAAACCTGTACATCACTATCCTCGCCGAAACCATTTCGTTCCTTGCGTCGCGACACAAATCATCGCCACAAATTGAAACCCAGTATGTTACGCAGATTACATTGAAAAATGATCTATGGCATAATCCTCGAGCTGGCCTGTCGAATGGGCGGTCCACGTCGAAATACTGCGATATCGAGGATTGTAATATTGGGGAAATCCCATTCAATAGGACGTGGCACGTGTCTTGAAAAGTTGCATGACCTAGAAACGCGGAAAGATTCCTACTCGAAATCCACTTTTTTCGAGCAGAACAATCCGTCCAAAAATGATTACTTTCCTTTATAAGATCACTTCTTTCCTTAAAGTGATGGATATTAAAATATCGAATAGGGTAACGATGCGTTTGAGAGCATAAATTAATCACTTCTTTTCATTTAATCAATCACTAGTTTTCTTTAAAATCACATACGATGAGATTTTATGCACACACTCCCTTCCATTTTCTCATCGCGAATCTCATCAAAAATAAAATATCATCAGATAAAAATCGTAGCAATAAAAAAGTCATCATAAGAGAATCGTAAAAGAATTACCATGTGGTCGAATGAATTCTCAATGCTCATGTACAGTTTCGTTTAAAATGTCGTCCCGTGATATTTTCTATACACATTTTGTTCGATACAGCCCTCCTTGCAAGCACACACATAATATTCTTCGATACCCTGGAAACTTCGCTTGTTAAACGAGATTCTCCGCATAACGCGACACCAGTTCTTAATACATTAAGATGCCCATTCAGACACCGTTCCTACAGTATCCATGTCGCATTGAAAAGTTCATAAAGGATGGGTGATGCGCGAGGCCAGGTTTTTCTCATGGAAATTCAAATTCCTATCCAGCAGATGCGTGCATCATTACAGTCCTGCTCGCGGTACTTACACGAGGAAATGCCGCAACACCGTTTTCAACATCCTACCATGCATTATCGATAAAATCCCGATTCGTATCGGAGCGAGATGTCGCCATGCAAATGAAGTGTCATGCACCCCTGCACAGCTCTCCAGGGTAAAATGGACTACCTTGAGAATCTATAAAAACGATTTATCACGACCAATCGAAGTAATCACATTTCTTCTGGAACAAAAATTACGATGTTTCAATGACATTGCTCGTGCAACAAAGAATACGATTAAGAGCTAGTTGCAAGCAATACCCCGTTAAAATGATTAAAAAACAAAAAATTTAACAATCGAATAAAATATATAGTAATTAAATATATAATTGATAAATGAAAATATTCAAACTTGAACATACCTTTGGCCCGCTAAGTAATGTCAATCCTACTTCTCGTAATTCCCATCTACGCGCATGTAATCAAATTCGAAGCTCGTTGATGGTGAATACAAACCTCGGTCCCCAACGGATTTGAAATGGAATTGTACAAGTCTGCTAAGTACTATTAATTGTATTTCTCGTAATCCTCGTTTAAACCGATTTACGGAATTGCAGGGCTATAAAGCAATCGTAGGTGTCGATCGTTCGCGTTTCACTCGTTGTCCGTCGGACAGATTTCGTCCTTACATCCTCGCGATTCGCGAAAATTTGGATCGTGCGCGTTTCGAAAAAAGGCTGCTGGAGATGAGGAGACGTGGTTTATGACCAATGGCAACTACGCCCTGGCGTGGAAACGAGGAGGACGAGTGGGCGGCGTGCTGAGCTCTCGCATCTTACGTTTCCATGCATATTAAACGAGACAATACATTTCCGGCCGTTTGTTTGTCGGCGGCAACACCGATCATAAGACCGGTATCTAGGTCCAATGAATTTTATAGCGGAGCGGCGGGAATAATTTTCCAATTCACTTGCGCCGCCTTACTGCCGCAGGTGCTTATACTCGTGACATCTTAGCAGAGCGGACGCATCAATTTTCCTACCTTCTCTCAGAAGTCAATGCCGTACTCGAGCTGTGAATTTTATCGTCGTCTTATGGAACGGTGGTAGGACAAAAAGGTCCCAGGCTCGATTCTCGGTCCGGTTACCCCAGTGTCCAATTTTTTCCACGATTTTTTCGAAGACATGGCTTAATTTACCATCTTATATTTATGATTCTCAATTTCATTCGACTCTTAACATTTTATAAGCTTAATTATCCGAGCCGTGCATCGGTGGCTAGAGACTTTCTCACGCACAATGTCGTTCTGTCGACTTAAATTCTTATTCCTATAAAACCAGGTGGGGCATTTTTTAATTATTGAGAAGTGTGACAATTAATTGCTTGATAATGATCGATATAATTCACGCAGATTGTTTTAATTGTATCACGAGTATTGAGGTTAGGAGTACTTATGTATACATTATCGTTACCTTGTGAATGGAGTAACTACGTTCTCTTCAACCGAACAGTGTTTCTTATTTAGAATCATTTTGATGAAGAGAAGGAGAGAAAGCGACAGAGAGAGAGAGAGAGAGAGATGCATCAAATTATCAGAAATAAATATGCATAGATATTCGTGTAACAAATACAAACTTATATTGCATGTGAAAAACCATTGAACTCTTCCATATCCCTTACAAAGATAATCCCTAAATCCGCGAAGTCTACATTCCTAAATACCAAAAGCTATTATTAGAAAATAAGCGTTTTTAATTCCATCGTATTACCATGTATTTATCTAAATTTTCAGCTGATGTATCGCTTAACTATTTATTTTACTATTCATTTTACGTTTATTACTATATAAATACATTTTACGATTGGTCCAGTGCATGTTTTTCTCATACCTGGTTGTAATATTGTTTATTTCGTTCTGATATTTATAGCGAATGAACACATTCGGTACGCCTTTGCAGCCGAATTAATCGCTTACAATAAAAACCGATAAGCACGAGCTTCGTTATAAAACTATATTCGGAAAAAAATGTTGGAAAAAAATTGCCGTTATTCTTCTTTACGCACGAACTTTTGAAATATTTAGGTCGTCAATGTGATCCATGATATATTTTTGGTTAGCCAAGCTTGTTTTACATTTTTGTCTCTTCACGCGAGCTATAAAATGTATACAAGTCATAAAGCCAATACTGTTCAATTTACTTTGAATCAACGTATATTCTTAATTTTCAAAAAATTCTATCCCGCCAATCCGGTCAAAAGAAATAGAAACCCGCTTGTCCGTGATCAAGAACAGTAAGCGCTAATCGCTTCATTCACCTGATACAACACCGGATATCTCGTGGATCCTGCAAAAAACCCGTGCATTCCTCTTTATTTTCATTAATTATTTTCACTAATACTTTTACAGATACTGTCTCTCCCCCTACATCCTTAAATCCCTCTGTCTACCAAGGGATTGCCTGTCGCGTTAACCCATCATATGCCAGAATCAAATACAAGCCTAAGGACTGCACTAATCAATTCACATCCTACACTAAGCTAATTACAGAAAAAATATTTCGATTAACCTTGTAACCATTATATAAGTCAATACAACATTTAGATACAACAATCAAAATTGAAAGCTCCACCACTTAGCTATAAATAAATAACAAACAAGCATCCAAAGAAGGAGACAATGGTAAATAATGGGTTAATAAAACAACAGCAACGACAACAGTATTAATAATAATAAATGCTGTCACAATGAAAATGATCTATCGTAAAATCTGTGAATCGATCCCATATTGAGAGACGAAATGACGTGTGTTCCAGCAGCATCCGAACGCGACCAACAGTAGCGAGACGAGCGTGGGTGGCGTGTCGGGTGCGTGCGGAAGCAGCGGCATACCGGCGCCCGGGGAGGCCGGATGCAGCAGCAGAGCCGGAAGCAGCAGTGGTGCCGGGGGTACGGCAGGACAGGGCTGCGAGCAGGGTGTCCACGGGGGCTCGTCCTCTCACACGACAAGGGAGAGCCACGCCAAGTTCAGGCACGGCCTGCTACAGCTCATGATCCACACGATCGATCCGCTCCACGACGGTCAGTCCCGCGCCGGTATACCAACTCCACACTCTATCACTCTCGCTTGCCGCTTAGCTGGCTTTGCAGCACGCTCATAGGCGATAGACGTTCGTTTACGCCGGGGCTGCACGAGGCGCGAACATCGTGCCTGGTTTGGCACATTTGGCCTGAAGTACGAGCGTGACTCGTTGTGTATGACTTGCATCGAATTGCGCCGCTGCGAATCTCGGTTGTAATGCGCGACTCGGTTCGAATGCATGGGAACCGGTTGAAACTTCGCGACGCATGGATTGGTTTAAAGTGAGCCAATAAGAGGCCGGGGCTTTGTGAGCGGCTCCAATCGAATTGCGCCACTGCGAGCTTGATTCGTAATGCGTGACTCGGTTTAGAATGAGTCCTTGGGAGGCTGAGTTTTTGTCTATTACTCAAACCGAATAGCGTCGCTGTGTCGATTTAACTTGTAACGATAATCTGACTCGTGGTACGAGACTCGAGACATGGCTCGAGACGAATTGCAGTATTACGAATCTGACTCGCAGTACGAGACTTTGCCCACAATGCACCTGGCTCGGCCATATTTGTATGAATCGGTTAAAAAAGCGCGGTTACGAGTTTGATTCGTAGTGCATGAGTTGGATCGGAATAAGTTAGTATCGTAGTGCATGACGAAATTGCGCCACTATGACCGAGACTCGTAATGTATTACTTGGATCAAAATTGACCAGTACGAATCGAAGGCACAGTGTACGACTTGTTTTAAAGTGCGCCACTTTCAGTCAGACTTGTAATGGCTGGACTCGCAACCGGACGGTTTTGAGTCATGTTTTATATTAATATACGTCAAACAGAAAGTTATAATTGTGATGATATCATGACGTATTTGATAAGAATTAAAGTAAAAGAATTTCAATAATTAGTACAAAGTAATGATACGTAGAACGCAAAATAAATGTCGCACTTTGTCCACATGAGGCGCGATGCAAATAAAGGCTTAATGGGTTAAGTTTGAAACCAAATTTGCATTCCTGGAGCTTGAACCAACTGTTTTTTACGCGTCGTGACAGTAGTTTAATCTTCAATTTGCATCTTTAATGGTAACAATAATAACATAAGCAGCGACGATTGAATATACAAATAACGCTCAACTGCTCGAGAGAACTCAGACCCTATGTGACTTTCGTCGATTCAAATTATAAACCGGGTTTCCAATTTGAATTTCAAATGTAATTACTAAGCGATGCCGGCGTGATAGTTTTCTAAATCGTTTCTCGATTTTAGTCTCTAAATTAGTTGTTGCTTTTACGAATAATCCTTGTTGTAGCTTCATATAAAAGGTCTCATAATCCCGAATGTCTGACCTAGGAAAATCAATAAAGTCGAGAGAAAATATGAGATGTTGCTTGGAAGTTATCGTGGGTTATAGAGGGTTAAGCGATCGCTGAGGTTCTACTCGCCAAAATGCTGATTCGTTATCCGGGTCGTTTCTCAACGAGAACGGCGACGGAGATCTCGAGATAAATAAGGCAGTCTGGTAAAAAGCATGACAAGATATAGTGCTTTACCAGTGGAGGCAAAAGACCAGGATCTTTCTTCGCAAGGTACGAGCTGTTAACTTCACTTACGCTACCGATTAATATGTCGTGTCGGATACGATCCACCTTTTCGTCTGTTAACAAATTAAGAGATCGTTGCTCAGTGATTTATCGTTAACGCATCGCGAAATATCATCCTTTTAACCGTCCTATAGCTCGCGCAAGATAGAAATACAAATCTCTAGAGAAAGAGATACATTCTCGGACAATGAGCGTGACACAGCATTTGTTCCTCCATGGAAATCGTAGTAAACAACGTATCTGCTCGTTGTTTACGAGCAAATTTATTGCGCCTTTCTTATTGATCAAGTCGAGTTCCCGAACGAAGCTCAGAATCGCAAATCAAATTTAAAACTGGAGTAATGCAAGATTATAATTGAAGGCCACGCCGGAGGTAGTTTTTGCGTCGAAGTACACGAGGATTATTAATAAAAGCAATACCTAACGTAAGATCGTAATTGGGAATTAAATTAGAAAACAGTCGTACTGTAACTCCACTTACGATTACACTCGAGACCCGAGCTCTCCTTGGTTTAAAATTTCAATTAAAAGTTGGGATAAGGCCAGTTTCAAACTTACGACTACGGCTGAGGGCCGTGCTAAGGAAGATTTTCATACACAACGACAATCGCTATGTCCGTCAGGCGTGCAGTGCCTTCAACGTTTCGTGCATCTTCGTGTTATATTAGCTTGCTGTGTATGAAATGTCGGGTTTATAAGTCAATATATAAAACCACGTATCATTTTCAAAAGTTGTTTATTTAATCGAAATATGCTCCATTTGTGCATAAATGCCCGTCTTAAAGAAATTCTGATCTTTGGAATCAATAAACTCTGATATGGGATTATTCAAACTGCCTTCATTTTCATAGTATTTAATCCGTAAAAATAGTTCTAAATATTTTTAAAAAATTGAAAGTAGGTTAAAGAAGAATCTGGTGAATAAGCTGGATGCTCAAAAATTTCATGTTTGAACTCATTCAATTTTGCAATCGTTTTGTACGACGTATGCGGCCGGACGATCAAGTTTATTTCGATTCTTTAGTCCGTGGGGTATCCACTTATCCGGTTCTTTCAACATGTCAATTTCAGGAAGATGTTACGACATTGTTATACAATCAACTTTCATTCTGATAGCAAGTTCCTTTATAGATACAGTTGGATTTGTTTTCACCAATGCTTTCAGGCTGTCATTATTCACAGACTTTTTGAGTCTTCCACTCCGTTCATGTTCTAGGGAAAAATCACCAGACTGAAATTTTTCAAACCAACACCTTTGGTTCATTAACAGTATTCTCTCCAAACGCCTCGTTCGTTTCACGTATAACCTTTGCAGCATTATCGCCAAGTTTATACTCATATAAAAAAATTACACGAATATCGATTGAATTGATATCCCTACAAAGTTCAAAACCCATAGCCAAAGGGCATACTTTTGAAAAGATCCCGCTTAAAATATCACTCTGGTAATTTACAGTACAACCCTAAAAGAGATTATACCAAAGACAGCAGCCTAACTAAAGCAGGAATACAAACATTCGCGTGTCAAGAAAATCCAACACTTACGATTGTAAAAAAAGCTATGCCAAAAATAAAATCATAGAAAGTAAGGAGACAAACATTCTCGTGTAAAGACAATCCAACATTGACGATCATAAAAGAGGTTACGCCAAAAATAAAAGCATAATAATATGGAAACAAATGTTCGTATGTAAAAAAAGTCCGACATTTCATGTACACCAACCTAATAATTCGTTTGTGCCTCCTTTAGCATGCATGGTGTCTCGTAAGTGTTGCTCGGGGAAAACGACGAAGCCTTTGGACTTTTCCTCGGATAATGTGCGGCCATAAGTGGGTCCCACGATTTTCCTGGTGGAACGCATCCACGTATTACAGGGGCGAGCTTTCGGGGGCTCTTCTCAGGATATGTCGCGAGCCGCAAAACTTCCGAAAGCTCGGCCGGGTAAAGTGCTTTTAAATGTAGGGTTAGGCGAGCACTTATTAGGGCCCGAAGGCCTCCGTCGACAGACCGACTCTGGAGCCCTTAACATACCCAAGAGTTGTCGAACAGGAGCTTTTGTGTGCTTCCCCTCGCCCCAGATACTTAAGGTCAATTCCCCGTGACATCGATCATACGTAATGCCGCGCTCCTTATAAATATTACATTTCAGGAAGAACCAGTGCACCTACGTACGCGGTTAATGCGCTGTAAAAATTCCAAATTCAGGTTAATTAGCTGTTTTAAATATGGATCCTATTGGCCGCGCAACTTTGCTTCCACCGTGGCCAACGATGGGCGATACTTTGGATTATAAATGTATGAGCAGCTTTTTTTTTTACGATAACGCTCTAATTTGGGAAAAAAGATCTGGCGACAGGAAAGTCGCATATTTAATAGGACGTTAACTTTTCATACGTTTCTTGCTTCGAGGTTCTCATTCCTCGAGGGTTGCGATGAAAGAATTAATTACGCGCGGATCGTGGACAGTGACGTTAATGGGAATAACCGGATAATCCTCGGGATATTTTTGTGAGCCATTTCTTTTAAATATATACTAACCTTTGATTTACTCTCGTTCGTACACTGCGCGGTTTATACTTTGGTACGCAGATTTATTCGTTTTTGCCGACTATAAAAAGAGAATATGACCGGTCAGATGGAATCAATAAAACATCACATTCAGTTTTCTGATTCCGCCGCATGTTAAAAAAAAAAAGAGATGAAACAGGGAAATACTGGTAGGTCAGTTTCATGAACAAATGTATAACTGTTGTTCGACACTCTTTGAGAGTAGTGAGGCTTCTTTGTAATGAGGCTTCTATTGTCTAAAGGAATCTCATTTTTATAGTACTTTTAATCACGTAAATCGATTCTACGTCGTTTGAATGAACCTAAAAACATTTCTATTAAGGATAGGAAGACCTACAAACTTAAAAGGAAAATAGATATTCGACTTACTTGCTCGTTGGTTATGAGGTTCGGAGTGTATCGGTTTTGCAGTTAGCCTGTATATACAGAAATATATGCGCAGTAGACATCGATTCGTTCTCCGTAATTCAGTGACGTACTTCATAGTTTACACGATTTGAGTTTCAATGTATGTTTGAGGTGGTAACCGCTTTGCCTGGCCCCGATCGTTTATCGCATGAATTGCATATATTCGTTACGGAGAATGCACAATAATAATTGAGGGTACTATAGTGCGAGATTGACCAAAACTAGTTTGGTAATATGCACGCCTAACGTATCGTAAATCGTAGTTGTAGCGGAAGAGCGTACCTTTATAGTCTTTATTCGTGACCACCGGCAATAATATTTCGGCAGTCTCTGTTACAACCTTGAGCAAAAATAGTCACGGATCAAAAGCATCGACCAACGCATAAAGGACAACTTATTCGACAGTGTGGATACGAGGAAATAATCTGACGGATTTCAGCAAATTCTCGCTCGCGTAATTTCGAAACCGAGCGGTAAAACTCTCGAGATTTTTCGAAACTCTCGATATTTTTAACGTACGAGATGAATTATTCGTGGGCTAAATTGGAACGTTCACTGACAGCTCGAGAGAGTTACAAATTTAAGGAACAATTGCGAAGGTAGTGTGCGTGGGATTTTGATGAATGTTGCAAAAGTAGGATTTTACATAACATCGCTGTACCATGACGCAAAGCACAGCTAATCACAAATTTAAGCGTGTGTACACAAATATCCATTTCAGGCTGTTATTGGTAGAATAGAGAAGCAGCTGGCGTGTATAATGCGCCGCGAGAAAATCACAAACCACTCGATAGCGTAGACACAAAAATAGGATAGACTTTAGCAAAGTTCGATGTTCCTCACACGCAAATTTCACACTATTCTTACAGGCTTAAGGACAAAATGAATTATTCAACAGTGTCCCGACAATTTTTCAAAACCATTTATACTTCGAAAGTGCGTAACTAACCTTTTGCAATTTTCAAATTTCTGCCAACATCTTTTGCTTTTGAAATTCTTCCTGACTTTTTCTGTTCAAATTCTTGCTGACGTCTTTTTTGTGTCATACGAGTATTGACTTATAACATTATATTAAACGTAAAGTAGAATTTCGCTCCTCAGAGTACAGGTTTTTACGACCTTTCTTCTACCTTACGAATGGCAGATCATATTCGCCCTTGTTTTTGTACGTAAAAGTAGGAGTCGGCGCAGTAGCGAGTCAAAGTTGCTGACCGATAATTTTCCTAGGTAAATAAAGGCGTACATTTCTGTTATCACAAATTGCAGAAAGTTTTATTCAACGATTGGCACATATGCAAGTACAGCTCGCGGAACTTTGCAGGCGAATCGCCAAATGAGTTCCACCTCCCAGCGGCGCACGTCGCTGCAATCGATTGGCATTCGCGCGTAACGATAATTACAATAAATGTGTTCTTGAAAAAGCGACAAATGCTTTTCGTATATCCCGAGCAATAAGTGGGAGAGCTCTGTTCGTTAGTTAAAACAATGTACTCGCGTGCGTTTGCCAGGAGAAATATGAGCCTCGATTTTATGCGGGCAGAAAACTTTGGAGCAAAACTTCGACAGATACGAAGTGTATTCTTTTTTCGATCTTACTGGTTCACTTGATACGCGAGCCTCTTTTCAGAAAGTCGGAATAGAAAAAATCAGCATGAAAGTCCTAAAACTCGACGGGCAAATATGAGGTAAATCCGTATATCCGACGAAGTAATTATTTCTGTCGGTATGCTAATGTAATACATTATAATTAGATGTATATTACAGCTTCATTATGATCGCCATGCAAATTGTACATTACGTAATAAAATCGAGTGAAGTTGACGAGGTCGCTGCCGCTTATCGGATTAACGTATCAAAACTTTTCCCCGATTTAAGGGGCGTATCGTTTAGAACATTTTTTTTTTTTTTATCAATTCCACTTTTCTCGCGGTAAAAATTTCAAGTGTCCATCGCGTTGAAAATTTATGCTTCACGTTGCGGGCAAATCCAAGTGGGATAAAGCGTACCATTTAGCATCATGCAGAAATTAGTCAATGGGCATTAGAGGAAATTAAATATTGATCGTTGTGTCGAATTATTATCGAACTATGCAACGTATTTTGTATAAAGTTTTCTATTAAATATATATATATATATATACACATTCATATATATCCTAATTCTCTAATCTAATTATATTTATATATTTATATATCAATGACCAATAATCCACGCAAGTCATCCAAGTTTCTTATATTCTCAAAATCATCCGAAATACGACGATTTACAATATTTCATTCAAGCACGCGTTATTTCCTTCGAGCATAACGCAAGTCGAGCCAAATTAGTCAGCCGCTTAGAATGGCCGGCAGCAACGAAAGTCTTTGATGACGTTGCAAATCTGCGAATGCGGATATTCGCATCGATTTACGATTGGGGCTGCGAATCAAACGCGCCCGGATAACATACGCATAAAGAGTTCCTGGGGGCGGCCGTTGGAAAATAAACACAGGCGCATATCCAGCCATTTTTCTCCTATTATTCGCAACGGCCGTGTGCATTCGCGGATCCGGCATTGGAAAATCACCGCGGCGTTATTTTTCAGGGCAGCCTGCAACCCTTTGACCGCGAAAGGCGTATATACACACAGTCGTAGATTAATTGATATATACGAGAAGTCTGTGTATCACCAGTCGGAGATCCATCGATATACGCGAAAAACGTGTATATACGCAGACGCGGATCCATCGATACGTATGATTAATTGTCTGGAAATACAGATTTATGGATATATATTAGGGGTACAGGAACAAAAGCTTTTTTCGTTAACCGGTTTGGGGGATTGGTCGCGGTTTGTGTACTGCGCTTTGAAGATGTTCCTTGTGTTGTATCGGTGACGTCATTTGTCAGGAGTGTATTGTGCTTTGTAAAGTTAGAATTTTGTTGGAACGGGCAGAAGGAATTTTTTAGTCGTGAAACCGGGTTTGAGGGTTGGTACGGCTATTCTTCGATAACCATTGTTTTTGACGCCCTTGATTCGAGTACAGAATCCATTTTTGGTCTCCAGTTATCGGATTTTGCCAAAAGGGCGTTTTCGATTTCAGTTTTAGAATATACTCGCGTGCGTCGGTTTGATCGCCCAGATGCGAGTTCCTGCGGTGCCCATCTGCCCTCTCTCCAGACCTTCCCAATTTTTGAAGATTCTCTCGAATAGTCGACCATGAGTATCCGAGATCGTTAGCAATTTGTGCAATCGGTAAAGTTGAATCGCTCTCGATTACAGCAGCTGGTATGGCATCGTCTATTCTTCTAGGTTTTCCACTTCCAGTGCTATTTTTCAAACGAAACGCAAACTTACACTTCAACTTGCTAACATCACAAAGTTCATACAAATGTTTTTAGTGGCACTCATCGTACTCTCTTTTTCCAAAAAATAATAAAGTATCAAATTTCGAATAAATTCTTCGCTTGGTAAAAATCGATCCATTGTAAATCGGTGCCAAAAATTCTAATTTTACAAATCTCGATACACTCCTGACAAATAGAGTCATCGAAGTGACACAAAACACGTCTTCAAAGCGCAACAATCAAAACGCGACTAATTCTTAAATCTGGTAACAACAAAAATAAACTACATTCTTTTCTGGTACCTCAAATGTACGATAAATCATATCGAAATATCGATTCATCGATATATACAAAAACATGCTTATAAAAACTACGCTTATATGCGTAGTCACAGATCTATTGAGATATACAAATCTGTTGAGATATACGAAAAGCGTACATATACCTTCTCTCATAGAACTGTGGTGCGAAGAATATCGCACCGTATATATATATATTTGTGGTTTTGGGTCGAAGCGCGCTGCAATCAAAGGGTTAATGTACAGTCACCGATTGTCCACCGAACGAAAACCGGGAATGACGACAAAGGACGCGAACGTTCGACGGCCCGAATCGCACTCTGACCGTCCCAGATTCTTTTTCGTTCATCGTCGAACGAAAACGCTGCTTCGCCTCCGTCCGGCGAATCTCTGAAATGGATTCAGCAGGTGACAGTACTTTTGCCACCGCCCTTCCTTTTATACTCCAAGCTATCGATTTTACATTTAATTCAAGATTAAACTATCCAGAGGTAGGATAGAGCAAGAATAATATAACGATCGTAAAAGCTGTTAAATGTCCTTTAACTCTATCCAGCCCTTAGTATTATTTTTTAGTGTAAAAATTAAATTTGGAAGAAAAACTCGGCTGGAAAGGGTTAAAGATAAAGGTATCGTGTATTTTAATTTATCATATAATAGGTTGAGGAATAAAGATTATTTTTGAAATGAAGGAGATAGGTTATGTTCGAAAAATTTTAGTGTTTTAGGTAATCCAATATGAGTATATAGATCGATAAATGTCAGCGAGGGTGAATGGTTTCAAAGGTTTGTTAGGGAGAAAAATATTTTTTCTATCTTCGCGGGTATACGATAGCATTGAGGCAAAATTCTCGTGGCATTTTTTATGCGCTGTTTGAGTTAGGAAATACGGCCAATAGGGGTCGTGATAGCGTGACCTTATAAATGTTGAAAAAGCCGCAATTACAATGCATCGGAAACTGTTCCATATAGAGTCTGATAACGTTGTGACATCTGGTGGTTTGCAGCGAATTTCATCGACATTAATGAACGAAAGCTGGTTAAACCATTTCCATTACTAAACAGAATATTTCGCGCAAATGTCAAATAAAGGGATGAGTTGGAATACACGGTTTTTCGCGAAGCATCATCGATACGTTTCGTACTCGCCATAAGCGAGAAAAGTCTTGAGAATCACTGCTTGCGATTTATAATCTCAACTTGCAAGCATTTCTGAAAATGTCTTGATATGTCGAATGCAGGAATATCGCCGATAATTCAGACTTTCCCGCGGTTCAGGCAGAAGTCAGAAAATATATTCGCAGCGTAAAACGTTCGCATAAGTTTGTCCACTTTGACTGCACATGCAAATACCTTACATAACCTCCAAACAGCAATCTACAAGCGCAAAGATCGTTCTATTTATCCTCATTTGTCAGCCGCGGATATACTTTTGCGCAAGTGTAATTGAAAACGTGACTTCGTTAAACGATCGCGACTCAATTTCCTCAGCAACTTCCCAAGACGTTATTTATTCTCCATCGTGTAATTACCCAAGCTAAGATTCGTACATACTAACTAATTAGATTCGTCTTATTCTACATCCTCTATGCACGTATATCTCATACGTACAATATTAACTCCTTGACATACAAATAAAACGGAATTTGATGCGTCCGAAAAATACTATTTAATTTAGCTCAACCAAACAGTTAAGTGCAAGCTAAGAAAGAAAACGTTTTATTTTGAAATTTGGATCGTTATATAATAATCAATCAGGTTCATACATAATGTTAATGGAGAACAATTATTTATAATTTTTACTAAACTCTAATATAGTCTAGTATTGTATTCGCTCTTGCGAGATCACGACTATACCGAATACCGCTTTAAATGTGCTTCTTTCTGATTTACTCATTTGTGTTGAGAAACTGGGAGGGTGCAGCATCTTAAACATTATAAACAAACCAGAATCGATGCACGAGTAAAACAACTAATAGAGTAATATAATAATGTACTACGCGACGTCCGCCATAAACATCTTCTGACAAGTTATACTCTTCATAGTCTGCAATGGCGCATCAAATGAATGATGACCCCAACTCGTCATTATATGCCAAGGGGTTAATACAATACTTACTAATACTTGTATCGTGTGTCAAGAGTATGCGGCTCGATAATACAATATCATTCGGCCTACGTTATCTCATAGCGTGCCCACGCTACTGTCGTGCGGGGCTACGCTTAAGACCCGCAAGAAACCGAAGTGTAATCCGTCACATTGTGCCCGGAATCTCGTAGCCGATAATCCTGGCTCTCCAGCCGAGTTTTAACCCTTTCGATGCAAGTTCCACGGGTAGACCAGGAAAGCCTGAAATTCCGCATATTGCCCGCGAAATTGAACGCGGCAGACATGGCATTCAGATGCAATATCGTCCTTTGCTCCTTATAGTCTCCCTCTTTTTCTTAATTTCACGCTGTAAGCCAGTATGGGGGATAAACTATCTACTACTAAATCGCTATCAATTCTGTATCGAAACGTGCAGACTGCGATAGATTAAGGTAGAGAGTATTTAACATTGAACGTACCAGCTACTTTCTGGACTTATTCCTATGTACTATATATATGGTTAAAGAGAAAGTGGGTTAAGAAGGGATGTCGATAGGTCAATAGAATAATTCACACTTTGCGGTGGAATCGTGGAAAATTTGGAAAGATGGCCTCTTATGAAGCGCAGCGATTTTTCTAACAGAATTACTTTCAAGATCAAATGCTATCAATTCGACTTCGTTTCAAACGCGTTGGTCATTCTCGAGCAGTGTCTAACACAAAATTTTGCGAGCGCATACCTCGGAGTATTTTTAGCGTAAAATACAAAAAAAAACTATTGTACGATTTTTTCAAGAAGTATTCATTATAATTTCTTTAAAACTTTTCTCGATTTTGAAGCCCAATTGTATGAAGTCGTATCATTCAAAATGACCACTCAGTTATTCTTTGAAAAATGATAAAACTTTGAGACGAGATATCTTCTAAGATTTTATATAATATTAAGAGAGAGACTAAGATTTATATATATTAATCCATTCACACTTTTCCTTAGTCCTCTTTTTCCTTAAGGATATATTTACTGCACATAAATATATCCAGAAGCTGGTTGGTAAGTTTATTGTTAAAATAGTTCAAGTACCCAAAGAACTCGAGGGCTCTATTATATATCCTGACTGCTTCTCCCTTCGTAAATACCCGATGACAAGAGATGGCTCACGGACGATCGCGGAGTGTTAAAATACGCATATTTCGTGTGTACACTTCGTAGTATTTCCGATGGAATTTGCGGCAGCGCACGCGTCCGGCAGCGGTCGTTAACGATCGAATAAAGTAGAAAGACCGGGGGACCAGCGGGGCCGATAGAAATCTTAATCCACGAATAACCCAGTAATCTCGGTGAGAAATTGATTTTGGAGGTATGTACGTACGATACGCGGCGTGCCAGAAGCGGTTACGTAAATGGGTCAGGTCACGCGCGAATGGAAAGTAAAGGACGGCCATCAATTAGACGGCTCTTTCACGCGGATCCGCCCAAAAGCGCGCATCCGAGCCGAGGATGTGAAACCATACGGAAGTAACATACCCCGATGAAAATCCTCTCCCCACTTCCCTGCGGCCATTGAAGTACCGATTCATTCTGTAACAGCTCCGCGCGAGGGATTTGCGTTATGACCATTAGGCTGAGAAAAGGATTTTTCTTCTACTGAATGAAGTTTCGCATCGTTGATATAACCTTCGAATGCATTGAGCTTCAGGAGTGTCACGCAATTAACGTGAGTTTGAGAATGACAATTCAAACACGCGTGCTTTTTCTCGATTTAATTCGCAGTGTTTTAATTTAATTCTAGGAAAAAAAAAGTTTACTGTATGGTAGGAAGAAAAATATAGTTCGATTGTATAGTAGAGATGACGAATGCATCTTATATATGCGTGAGCAAATTTAACTAGAGTACTTAGTTATTAATTAATTACTCCTGTCTGTATACGTGTATTAAGTCCAAATCGTTTTTTCGCAGCTGAACGAATATTCGTACATTCAAGGACTAAACTTAGGGGTTAGATTATTATTAAGTATCCGTAATTAGCGTGGACTTCAAAATAGTGTCTTTCTCCTAAATCAACACATCGTCTTTGAAATCGCGGATTATTGTCGATCAGAATTTTATTCTTCAGTCGGTCAGCAAGCCATTGCTGATATTCTACTTCCGACTTTTGTTTTTAAAGAAACGAGATTACGGGAAAAGGGAGATTAAGCTATCGAAATCTAAGCGAAGCATCGGTTGTAAAGGATTGAAATTTATTGGCCTAAGATTTAAAGTGGATATCATATCGTTCGGTCTATATCGACCATACCTAACCCTGCGACCTCTCGTGCGCGACCCATAACTAATCACACTAATTTTTAAACAAACACTCCCATATATCCCGATTTCCACTTTCATTCTTTACGATATCACGTTACAAAATATGGCGTACAATGTTGCGAGTCGCGTAATCTTGCGAGTATATTTGTGCGAGGAGGAAATGATCGCGCGCGGCTGATGCACGCGAGAGATGAATTTTTCTTCATCAAACGTCGGCCTAAGGTATTTTTTATCGCTCCTCTTATCGTGAAGGTCAATGGAAGAAATTTTATGCGGTCCAGGGGTAAAGCAATACTTTTATCAGTAAAGGCTACGTTTCGAATCACATGTAAAGTCCTTATCGAACAAGAAGATTTTTTATCGTTTATTCTACCTTTGGCTTGCAGCGCCATTTAATTAAACTAAGTCTCATGTCGTTTCCAAAAGTAGCTCCGATGTTCCTTACGAAGCCCATATACGTGAATATATATGTGATTGTGAAAAATTGTGTGTGTGTATATATATGAACTATATAAAACAAAGTTGCTCAACAAGACCACGTCTTAACTTACAGTAATATATTTGAGCAAGAAGAAAAAAAAGAATTATGTCAAATTATATGATATAAAAGTGTATTTTTATTATCTAACGTGGATGGTAGTAGTAGTAATCACTCGACAATCATAAATGCCAATGCTAGTGACAATCCGAACCTACCTTACTAACAAGGTACTTAAATATAAAACACGTTTTTTCACATCTTTTGTTACACGCCAAAATGTTTTCAAACATAAGATAACTAGACATTTTCTGGACCGGAATTCGTAATTTTACCACAGCCTGAAAGGGCTAATAAAAGTATCGCTTTGCTCCTGGACCGGATAAAATTTCTTTCATCGACATTTTCTTCATCAAAATCTCGACTCACGCGCGCAACACCACGGTAATCGTATTCTGTGCCGCATCAATGCGTTAACATCCAGCGGTGCGCCGTTTATTCCACCAGGCGGTTAGGTTTTGAAAACGACGAGAGTCTTCCTGCGGATGTTGCTCGCCTTTTCTCCGCCGCTTTGTCTCCTGCCTCGTCGTCGCCTGGCCGGAGAACCCACCGGCGGAAGTACGTCATTAATGTCGATTGCGTGGGAAATGTTCAATATAGGATTTCAAAGGTACAAGCGGGGCTCCGGTGCGGACCTTTTTTCCTTCGCTCTGGAGAGAGGAGGCCAGGAACGTGCCTCGAGTTTCCTTTTTCTCGGTATGCCCAAGCACCCTTCCCTTCGAGACCACGAAACTAAATATTTTGAAACAGCTTGTCCCCTTTTATCGCCTTAATCCGCCGTTTTTATACCGGCGCTCCTCCTTTGCAGAATCTCCTTCCCTTTCCCGCTTACGTTCCCTTTACTCGTCATGTTTCTCCTCGAAGACATTTTCACGGTGAATTCTTCTTCCGATGCGAGAAATACAAATTTATGCCGGGGAGGGTCAAATTGGAAAGTAGCTTATGCGATCAGCTTCGAGTGTTCGTATTTTTCCACGTTATCTCCGGATTGCAGAATTTTTGCCCGAGTAACAAGCGTGTTCCGAAAACGCGTTATTTATCTTTGATAACTCGTAACGGGGACTATGGTATAAATTTGCAAAGAAGAATGTGATTTTTAATGCGATTTGTGGACTAGGCGTAATTATTATTAATTAGTTTTAGGAACATAATAAACGTAATAGAAGGTAAGGTTTGGATCGTCTACGATTTTTCAGTAGGTCAAATATTTTAAGCGTTGCACACTTGTTTTTTTGGACCGTTACATTCACGAGTTTTCTATCTTGTGCCAAAACCGTGTTCTGAAAACACTCTGATACGCAAGGATCAGCCGCACATGGAAGGTTTCGCTCGACGTGGAACCTTTTCTTTCCCTTCAAACACAGAAGAAACCACAGGCGCGTCCCCTCCTCTCCCCTCTCCACTCACTACTCAGCCGTTTCCTTCCTCATAGGTGAGTCAGTGGAGCGGAAAAAGAAGAAAGACGAGAGTAAAGTCGCCCACGCTTACGAACAACTGCGAATAGTTGGTGTCTGAGGAATTTTAGAGACACGTTTTGAGGTTATATCTCAGGACGAGTAGCGGCCGTGTGCAGAAACCCTGACCCAAAAGCCCACGCTGTCAAAGCACCAGCTCGTGAGGGGATTTTCACGATCTTCGCGTCGCATTAAATCAAAACGCCGCCATAAAGAACGCCGTGTAATTGCCAGCCAATTTTCGCACCTATCGTAAACTCTATTTTTTCCTGTCACTCACGTACTCCTATCGCACTCCACTATTCTCTATTTTTTTAATTTACATTCATTTTCGACACCGACTACTAAAGTCATTTGGCCTAGGACCTACTGTTCAAGCTGGGTTCCATTATAGCGACAGTATACATATTACATGGAATCACGATTAGTGATAGGCATTCTATTACACGACCTTTTTAGCTCTACTTCCTTTTTTCTTTTTACAGCAAATTCTAGGAATCGTGTATTGTAATTCCATGCGATAACGCCTGTCGATTATCTTTCACTCCCTCCTTTCTATAATCCTCATCGTCTGAGTCCTCTCTCTCTCTCTTTCTCTCATTACTCATCCTGGCCATCGTATACAACATAAACGTCGCACATATCGATTCCCTATTTTTCATTCACGCGCGCATCCTCCACTCGTTCGATCACGACACACCGCTTCTATAGGAGAAAAATCCTCACAATCCCGATACTCTCGTCGACTCTGTCTCTCTCGACATCGAGCTTCCACTTCGTGGCGAGAAATCTCCCGCGGCGAACGAAGGGAGAAACTCGCCCACGTCGGCGAACAACGGCGGCCAGTCGGGCACCTTAGGAATTTTCCGGACGTGTTTTCGAGCTTATATCGCCGAGTGTCGAGCCTGTGCAAGATCCCTGACCTAGAAACCGTGTTATTTAAGTACCGCGTTAGAAGAGAATGCCGGCAATCTTTATTCCCGCGTTGTATCAAAGTCGCGCGTACGCGGGGCCCGGCTGCGCGCGCATCGGCGCCATTGGGACCTGTCAAAAAGCTTCTCTGCCGCTTTCGAGAGGTGGAGATCGCAATTGTGCTCCTTTGTTTCGCGGTCTTCTTTATTCGCGAATTATCGAGGCTGGAACGAGAGGTAGAAGCGGATTTTTGTTCGCGAACGAGGAGCAACCGTGGATAAGTTCGAACGAATTTTCGAGATGGCCTTTGAACGAATATCTCGAACTGCATCGATATCCTCGAGTAGAGACCGCTTTGCGAGTTTTCCTAGCAGTTCTTATACTCGATTGGGGAAAGTTTACCTGTGCAGGCAGAGAATCGCCCTGGTGTGAAAACCATTCTTCTTGCTTTCAAAGAGGAAGGAATGTTATCTTCTCCTCCACGCGCATTCTGTTCTACATTCTACACTTTACGGTGGATATTATATTCCACGCTGAATGCCACAGCAAAAACCATGCTTTCGAAGCACCGCGCCTCTATATGTTCCCTTTGGGAACGACGAGCTACGGATGGATTGCCTTGCCTCTCGCACACGATTCGGGCTCCTTTCAGCTCCAGCGTTTTTCCTGCTTATGACGAATCAGTGGGGCGAAAGAAGAGGAGCCGTAAGAGCAGATTCGTCCTCAACGACGAGCGGCAGGGGGTGGACGGCTCGAAACGAATTTGTGGGACGCGTTTTGAGCCTGTATAGGGACTCTGACCTAGAAACCGCGTTATAGGAGAGTGCAAGTAACACTCCGAGCGCGTTATATCAAAATCGTGTTACGCAAGAATTAGCTGTACTGCTAGAGGTGGGGAATATAAAACAATATAAGATTGTGGCGTGGAGGAGCAATGAAGGAAAACACTGGATTTTTCGTATCATGTATTTCTTCTATGCCAGCATATCGACTCTTCTTCTCTACTCTTTGCACTAGATTGTCCAAATTCGATTTCTCGCAATGCCCTAGAGAGTGCACCAGCAACACATTTTTCCATGCACGGAAATTCCTATGCGCCTTGTATATATATTATTACAATATTTTCACTAATACTGTGATTATCTCTAAGATATTATCTCTAAGTCTGCATTTTTCTTAAGATAGATTATTTCTATCCTACAGTCGGCGCCTCCGATCCTTACTCTTACAGCACAAGCGCTGCCTCGGTGCGATTGGTGAAAAAAGAAGTTTTTTTTCCTTCCTTTGGAAAAAAAAAGTCCGCCGGTATTCTCTCATATTCCTTGCCCACGGTACGTCTCTCATCTCTTACAGCTCTCCTTCGCTCTATTCTGCCTCCGTCCCCGTCGTTTTTCCGGCTCACGACAAATCACTGGGGCGGAAACAGAAAGGCCGTAAGAGCAGATTCGTCCTCACCGACGAACAGCAGGGGCTGGTCGGCTCTGAATGAATTTGTAGAGCACGATTTGAGCGTGTATAGGAACCCTGACCTAGAAACCGCGTTATAAGAGAGTGCGAGCAATGTTCCTATGACCTTATATCAAAATCGAGTTATGCGCGAATTAACTCAGGTGTGATGGTAGACGAAAAATATTACCTTTTCTTTGGGAAGGGTAATATATTTTTTTTTTCATTTGAGAAATGTGCTTTTTATTTTTAGAAGAGGAATCGGATAGGTATCCTTTTATGTTCCATAATTAAATTTCATATTCCATAATGATACGTGGCTCTGTACAGAGACATTCCATTGTAATATTTATAATTAACCGACTTTATTTTTTGCGTACAGCGTTATTCCTCGTTAGGTACGGAAAAAGAGTAGATCGTATTTTACATATCAACAACCATAGTCTATGTTTGAAACCTTTGTCGCGATGCTATATATAAGTTGCTGACGTTACTGTATAATTTAGCCCTTCTCTTTTTCCTTGTCCATATTTTCTTAATAGTCTGACACCAACGTGCAGAACCTAGACGAATAAATAAAAGTTTGCCCTTTCATTTATCAACCCCTACACAAAATAGACCATTCATGTTTACTTATCAAGTAATTAATCATAAAATATAAGTAGTATAAAAAGCATAGAACATAAATCACCTCAATTTTTCCCACGCCATTCTCAAAGACATAATTTAATTCACCATCTTATATTCACGATTCTCAATTTCCCGTAATCCTCAAAATTCTACAACCTTTCTCACGCACAATCTCGTCCTATCGACCAAAATTCTTACCCCAATAAAACCAGGTAGAGGATTTAAAACTAATTAACAAGCGTAACAATTAACAACTCCTCGATGACCAATACAATTCACGCAAGTAGTCATGAAATATAAGAATTCCCTCCCCTTCCTTAGACCCACTTTCCCCTTCCCTTCTCTTACACCTCTCTCGTACTCCATCCCTCCCCATCGTTTTTCTCGCTCACCGCGAATCAGTGAGGCGAACAGAGAGGAGCCGCGGAGAGTGAGTAGATTCGTCCTCACCGACGAACACTAAGGGGTGGTCGGCACCGAATGAATCCACGGAACGCGTTTTGAGCGTATATCCCGAGAGCGGCGGTGAGTGGCGAGCGTGTATCGGGACCCTGACCTAGAAGCCGCGGCGTATCGATCGTAACTAGCGAATCCACACTTGGCGCTCGCCTTCCTTTTCCCTTCCTTTAACTCCCGCGCCTTTAACGTCATCGCCGGTACATCGTGCCGCGAGATAGCACCGTACGGTCAGGATAGGACCGGTTGGGTATCTAGGTACCCACCAAATCGCGACCTAGAACGTGGTTATATAGGCAATCGAAACTCGAGCGCGACCGAGTTTCGCAGACGGCCGGTCGCGAATGGAATATATATATATGCATTTCAAACGTTATTCGCGCCGATGTTTAATGCTGTTCTACAAAGCTCATGTACAGTACTATTTTTTAAAGGACCCACCGATCTTTCTATAACCATATAACAACCGCTGCACGTGGTGTTTCTACATATATACTCACGATAGTCGTGAGAACGCTCGATGTTACTTGCCTGAAAAGCAAACAGCCGGGCTTAAATGTTTCTGCTTATGATGGGATCGGAAATTATTGATTTGCGATAGACCTCCCCATAATGATTAAAAGACAAGAATGGGGATGCAAATGGAGGACCGACTACTCCCCCCGCCTCCTTTCTCCATCACAAACATTTCTTCTCGCCACACATCAGATTTGATGCATTATTACACGCCATGAAAAAAAAAAGTATTGTGTTTGTGGATATATGTAATTTTACTTATCAATAAATAAATTACAAGATCCAACCAGTGTAACGGGCCATTCCTACCGATCAAATATGAATTAACGATTTTAATAGATTTGAAACGTAACTTACATTTTTTCTGGAATACTATATTATTCGTTTGTATATGTTGTATATTTGTATACTTTCTAATTTTTAGAACGTATTTACTTGCGAGAAAAACAGATCCTAAAGATCAGAAAATATTGAACATTTTATCCGTGCATATCTTCAATTTTCAACAATAAAATCAATATTATACGAGTAAGCCGGTTGAAACACGTTTATTCATTATAACTCTTCTATCCTCGCCGAAGCAGTCTACAAATTGTAAAAGACCATTAATATTACATCGGTCAAAGACCTTTAGTAGAATCATTTCGATGATTCAGAATCTTACAATCTATTTTTCGTGTACTTTGTCCGATCAGATAAGCTGTCGGGAGATTGGCAAATCTGTATGCCGTCGCGATAATAGGAGGGGTGAAGGAAGCAATGTGTAACCCCGAATGCAACATCAGTAGGTAAACACAAAATGGCGCCTATGATAGCGACACGCCAACTGGCATATTTAACATAACAAGTTAAACGCACAATGTGTATATCAAAGTGCACTGCAAGTACGTCGCAATCCATAGGAATGCGCTGCAACCTGCTTATCATCCACAATGTACGAATGATGTGCAACTTATGATTATCTTAACCTTGCGGGAGTCTTGAGACATGAGCTATCGTGGAACCGATAATAGTAAGCTATAAGCGATATACTTCGAACAGATTTTTTTACGCGCAGGTGTTGTTATCCGTGTGGTGTATTAACCTCGCCGTATCATGACAGATAGTCCCGGGCTTGGCAACAATAATACTACGTATAAATATTCTCTTTTCTTTGTCTTAAACAGATGTCTAGGACTTTTTGATTAAAAGAGCATATTCCAGTGCACGAATCGTCAGCAAAAAATCATTCAGATGTCGTTGAATAATGAAACCGACTGTATACCTGAAGTATTTGAATCTACACAATGGGAAGTGTTACAAGAACTATGCCGCACCAATGCTGAGTACTTTGCCATTCATCAGGATGAAAATGGAATCAGAATACGAGCTGCGCTTCTGGCAATATTGGATCACTTAGGCCAGCTGCAGCCTATATATAAAGAGATCACCAAAATTGCACCACTGTTTGATCTTGACGCTGAGACACCAGGAAATGGATATAGAAGCTTTTTGGTACTAGTCGATAAATGCACAGAACATACTGAGTCTGTTTGTTATCAATTATATTCTCAACGAGATTCTATATTTTTCCGCAAAAGTTATTATATGAGGTAAAGTCTTGATAATATTTGCATTAAGATATTAAACTTCAACCTTGTTCAAATTAAAATTTATATTTAGAGAGTTAGAAGCATGGTCGCAATTATTGGCATCATTATGTACTTGCTTGCAACATCTGAAGACACTGAATTCATGGGGCGAACAACTGCCTGATGGGAAAAAATCTTTATTTGCCTCAAGCAATCATAGCCCTCAAGAGCTCTTAGATCAGGCAGAGGATATTAATTTATATTGTTTTTATGGGAGGTGCTTAGGATTTCAGGTAAATGCATTTAAAAAATATTCAGTTACTACATTGTACTTTCAGCCTTCAATTAATGACATCATTTTCAGTTTCATGATAGTTTAAAACGTGTTTTAAAAACTCTGTTGGTGTGTATGGCATCCTTCAGTGAAGCATATTACAGTAATGGTACCCTCCTGGGACGGTGTGCTAATTCTTTTAAATATTTCTTGGACCCCGAAGCAAGAGCTCGTCGTATTGTTAATATATCTCAGCATGCTGACGTTTCCTTCTGCCAAGCTTTTTGGTTGCTTAATGAAACTGGTGAGATACATATGGCAGTGTATAGAATATATTTAAAAATTTTGCATTACTTAAAGTTTTGTCATTTTCTATACAACAGTTAAAAAATGATGTCTATTTCTTTTTAGATATAATGCACACATTACCATCTATAATAACTCCCTCCTTGGCAATAAATCAAGTGATATCTATTCCCCCTGAAGAATTAACTATATCTACACTCGATGGCACAATGACATCCATTCCAATACCATGTAGTCATATAGGAAAGAAGCCAATACATGTCAGGTTACTGAGTGCTAAGCGCCGTGTAGGAATGGTAAAAATATACTTAATAACTTATTTCGAATATAATGTACATTGCATTAATGCTGTACTCGCATTCATACCATCAGTAATGTTATAGGTCGGTTCTGGTGGGATTGGGGGAGAATTACTTGGGCCATCCAAAGGGCTAATTATTCATTGCCATGGTGGAGGATTTGTAGCACAAACCTCACGTTCTCATGAAGTATACTTACGTAATTGGGCTGTAGAACTTGATATGCCTATTTTAAGTGTAGATTATAGCTTAGCTCCAGAAGCCCCATATCCACGCGCACTAGAAGAAGTCTTATATGCTTATGCATGGGCACTAAAGCATACGAATACCTTACTTGGTAGTACAGCAGAAAAAGTACTTCTTGTTGGTAAGGTGTAATCAAAAACGTACAAATAATGTACACTAAATGTATAAGTTTGGCTTATATTAGCCTCTTATGTGCTTAAATATACATAGGAGATTCAGCGGGAGCAAACCTAAACTGTGCCGTTACATTAAGATGCCTAGAACTCAATATTAGAATACCAGATGGATTATTCATGGCCTATTCACCAATGCTCGTGGAGTTTGTACCATCCCCCTCACGTTTGTTATGCCTCGCAGATCCACTATTACCATTTGGATTCATGATGCGTTGCTTAAAAGCTTATGCAGCCACTGATAATAAAAAGCTGATGAGGTAATATCATGGAAAACATTTCTAGTCGATAAATTTGTATAATTAAAGTTTAGATATATTTATTATATCCCATGGCTGGTAATATAATATGAAATGTTGCCTCAAAACAGCTTGCTCTGTTCAATTGATAATATTTGACATTGTGGTCATAACAAGCAATAATTACTGCTCGTTATGACCACGACATCGGATATTACTTATTATATTCCAATGGTAATCCTTTAAACAAAAATATGAGTCTCATTAACTATTTATTTTCCAGAGTTAAAGATCACGAAAATGGAGAATGCACCAAATCAGATGCAGAATCACTTGCGGAAGTAAGCGAAAGTGATCTCATAGCATTAGCTCTGAGTCCAAATGGCGATGAGACAAATGACGCACATAAACTAGCATCCCTACCATCAGATTCCACATTAAATTCTGTCAGCCTAACGGAAGTTGATGGTATGTATACATCTATGCAATTGAAAAATATAAATTTCAAACAATAACTTAGAAAGTATGAATCGGGCATTTATAATTTAGTATTTAATCAGAGATGGATCAGCATCGTGGTAATAAAATTATATTGTCATGCATGACATTGCCCTAAAATAAGAAACAAGGTTTCCTCCTCATTTTTTTTTCTTTTTTTTCTTTCTTTTTTTAATAGCTATCGAGTACTCAAAGGAAGAATCAGAAGCTCAGGAGTATATTAAGAAATTCTTAGAAATATATAAAAATTCGACTCTAGACACACCAACATCTGTTCCTAATAACAGTGTTGATATAGATGACAATAATTCAGGAACCGACAAATCGTGGACACTTTTTGGATGGTCTTTGACTGGAAAATACAAGGAAACCAGACAACTGGATACTGAAAATGGAAGGAGTCCTTCAGAAGAATTCGTGTTCACCATACCCAGAGATCCGCACTTGAGTCCCTATCTTGCAGCTGACACTGATTTAGCACGTATGCCACCCATAAAAATGCTGGTAAATTTCTATTTTTTTATTCTACAAGTCTAAGGAATGAAATCTACATTAAAATATATCTGACTACCAGACATTGGAACTAGATCCGTGCCTAGATGACTGTGTCATGTTTGCAAAGAAACTTCGATCTCTTGGGAAAACAGTCACATTAGATATTGTACCAGGACTGCCACATGGATTTCTTAATTTCTCATTGGTAAAATATATTTTCTCTAGCAAGTTTCTAAACGTTCTACAATGCGTGCAAATTTTATCCACAGATTTGTTTTGTAGATTTCAAAAGAGGCTAGTCAAGCATCAGCTTTGTGCGTCAAGAGAATACAAGAACTATTAGAATTATAATTGAATACTCGTAGCAAATTTTTCGTGAAATATATATATGCATATACTTTACACATATACATATACATGTACATGTATATGTATATACATTAAAATATATATACATGGGGACAAAGAATTCTCTTAATCTTGTTTCGTTACATATGCATAAAAATATGAGTTTACATTATGTGAAAAAGTGTACAAATTATTTTATATCTAGTCTGGTAATACTTATTCAACCATTCATAATGCACATAGGAAAGATTTGCGCAAAACATTCTTTTTTTTTATTGTCCTTTTAATATGACAAACATTCTCAGGGAATTTTTTAAACATTTCGTTCCTTGTACAGAATTTATTTTTTCACAGAGCTAATAGCTCTTATGTACCTATAACGTTTTTTAGAACAGACTGTAAGAATAAAAAGTTACAGATAGGCTATTTTGTTTTAATCTCAAACAATCATGTATCAATTAGCTGGCAATATTTTCAATCACAACGTATCCTAGCACAATATCCCTTTCTCTTGTGAACATATGGTAGGAATAAAATATTTGTCACAGTATCATTGCTTATGTGTAAATAACATCAGTCTTTTCTGCACTACTATTTAGTCAAAATCAATCCCAAACTAATTAAAATTCATTTAGAGAAATGTACCAACTGGTTCGAGCACAACATATATACATATAGTGGAAAAGGTACTTTAAAACAATATGGATATTTTATTTTTGTGAGGTAATTGTCTATGGTATGTAGCGATGATGTGTAATTTGTATAATATTGAGTCCATAAGTTATGATGCTTTGGCATGTACAATAAAAAATAATTTTATTGCCGGAACATGAATAGATTTTCCAAGGTGTGAATGAGACAAATTGACAAATTAATTTATTAATTAGGAGTTTTGATGATTCGTTTGATTTGTTCGTGGACGTAAAGTTTTTTGTAGAACATGCGCGTCCGCTGGTTCTATTCTCTTATAATAATGTTCCTTTGTTTCTACAATCTCAAACCCAAATTTCTTATAAAAATCTATTGCTCCCTCGTTGCTTATCTGGACATGACTGTAAATGCAACATAAGCAGATTGAACAATAACGATCGACTGACTATCTTTCTAAAGCATACAAGATAAAATAGTGATAAAATATTTATAATACTCACAGAAAGATAGAATCAAAATTCGCATCCTTGTTGACATAGTTTAAAACATGTTGTACCATCACAGTACCAATTCCTAATCTTCTATAAGGATACAGGCAACCCAATGTCATTATATACAAACGTCTAGAATTTTCTGATGTATCTACCCGACAGCAAACTGCACCAACCTATCAAAAGTGATAGTGATCACTTTGCAATTTCTATTTGTAATGTAAAAGAGAATTTTTGTAAAAAAGTCAAGAATGACTACCACAAAATATGTTAATAGTAATTACCACTATGTCATTGTAATATGCTAGCTTAGCCAGTTCTCCTGCTTCAAGTACATCCTTGTAAAACTTTTCATTATACGTGACTGGAAATACCACTTGATTTAAAAGTTTAAGTTGCTTTATATTGTGATGTGTTACATCTCCCAATTCTATTTTCGACCTGCGACCAAAAATGTATTTAGTCTATAATAATTATGATCTAACAATATGGGCATGAGAATGCATTATAACTAATCAATCTTTTGAAGGTTCTACTTTAACTAATCTCTCAGAGGGAAACAAAAATTCTTTACTATTTTGATCACATTGGTAATGTTATTTTAAGGTTGGAAAACTGAGGTAAATAATCAAACTTTTCTATTTTGTTATGCGGAACCTTTGTCACAATTATCAACAATAAAAAACCAGAAAAAATTACAATAATGAAATATTCAGATAGATAACGTTGGTTAAACTTACCGAGTCATAATGAAGATATCACAGAACTTATTAACCAGTATAGGTTAGACACCGATAATAATATGTAGCTTTGAATCTTCCTGAATGTAAAGATCACAACAAATGGTTAATATAAATAATGCGTTATCGTGCCTTTACGTGCAATTTTAAGTTTACAGCACCACAATGAATTAGATTCTGACTCTAGTGCGTTGAGTCCTCGTTTAAATCTCGCCCGTCCACTCCGCCTTTCCACGCGGTGTACCATGTACCCACTCACCTTAAACAGTCGCTTGAAGTCTATACAGACATAGGGGTCGGCGATCAAAAATAAAACAAGGACAGAGAGCTTCTTTTCGTACAACTTCGACGGATTTACCTCAGAGTTTGAATACGAAAATTTGAATGACATCGGATGATTAAAGTTTATGAAAAGTAAAAAAAAATGATGGTTAGTTTGCACGTCTTCTGAGGGTTATTTAAAATTGTAACCGGCTCTCCTGATATCAATAAAATTTAGATAGGTTTCAATAAAATTACGTCATGCAGTTTAATAGAATATTAAAAGATTTTGACATTATTATTCTATCTGTTATTAATTAGGTCATGAGTTCTACAATTCGAAGTTACATCGAATTATTATTATATTTGAAAAGTACTGATCACTAAGTAAAACGTGTACTCAAATGCATTTCTTATTCACGAAAATTTGGTATCTTGATATTTGTGTAAATATATTTCAATTTAGGCAGTCCCATTAAGATCTCTGAGTCCAAATTTTTAAGAGTTATGTGTACATATTACATCTTAATAGAAATCATTAAGAGTTAAATATAAGATAGTACAAATGCGTCAAATATGTTTACGTTCGTACTGTTTTAATAGCCAAACAAAAATGTCGATAAGGTAAATTCCATTCCAAAAAAAATCATATTTTCAAACAGATTATGAACGTGTAATACGGGTCTTGCGAAAAAAAAATGTTCTTGAATGAATGTTAAATTCTATCAGAGATCCAAAAATCTGTTGAGTATAGTACGAGAAGATTACTAGTATTTTATGCTGCAAAAGACATTGAAGAATAAGTCTAATTAAAGGCTTATTTGAGCTTATTTGTTGATAGAATGCATGCGCTTTTTAGAAGATCCTCTTTACTACTGGCATGCATAACGGAATTATCCTTAGTCGGTACCGATCACGGATTAATATATATTTTTGTTCCTTAATAACGCAAGGTGGTGCTCATAGCTGGTTACCGCCATCTTGTACACCACATGACCTCGTTGCCGTGTCCCGTGACCAGCTCACGTGAATTTTGACAAATTCAAACGTTTTTTTGGTAGAAAAAGATGGATATTTTGGACCAGCACCTCGAACAACAGGATGTCAGGTAGTGTTTATGTTAAATACTGACCGGCAAATAATGCGAACACCTATCCCTTCTGTTTCGCTCGAGGTCTCCTCAAGGTCATCACGTAGTGCACAGTGCGCACTTACAAGACGTAAGACGACGGTCGTGGAAGTAATAGGCATAGCTGTAACGATGGAAATAAATATCACCTCTGTACCTTTTAACTTGCTGATATTTGTTTCTTTACAGCACCGTGAATGTCAAGGATGATGGCGGTACGGGAATTGTGATAGAAGAAGCAGAAATCGTCGATTGCGAAGGTAAGGATATGAAACAAAAGTTCCAAATATTTCGAAATATTTTATAGGTTGTACGTAATCGTGTTCATTTATTGCTCGTACAATGTTGACTTTTTTTAATGTAAAATTTTTTTCTTTTTCTTTTTGGGTAGTTATGGCATTCATATGAATTTACAAAACGATTTCACATCTTTGATAGGGGAGGCTGTGGGGGAGGATGGTGTGCGCTACCAAGAAGCCTTAGCGTACAGAGTAGTTCAGGTAAATGGCACTTCAGGTGCTAGTGAAATTGAACTGCCTGTTGCGCAACCTGGAAATAATACGGTACAAGTGCTAACGTCACCACTAAATGGACAATTTTATGTCATCGGTAATGCAAACGATGTTTTTACTACCGGCCAAACTTCCAGATCGTTAGTTCCACGCACTACTCTTCAAATAGAAACACCACGAAACTGTAGTAGCGGATTAAAAAAGGTGTTTATCTGTTTGTTAGCATTTTCAACTGTTCTGTCTTTACCTGCAGACTTACGAATATTATATTCTTTGTTCATTATAGAGAGATGATAGGAGAAGAGCTACTCATAATGAAGTTGAGCGTAGACGTAGAGATAAGATAAATAACTGGATCGCAAAATTAGGTAAAATCATCCCCGAGTGCAACACCAATGCAAGTGCCAATGGTAGCGGTAGTAGCGGAGAAGGAAAAGCAAACTATGAAACTCAGGTAACAAGTTGTTTTTAAACTATTTTTTATATACATTTCTTTATATATTACATTTATTTATGTTGTCCAATTATAAAAATAATCATGCTTTTTCAGATGTGCATGTTTACATGTGCATAAGCCCAGTAACAGAATTTTTTTTTCTATCAAATTAATCGAACATTTTCTATGGCATGCATTGCAGAGCAAAGGAGGAATATTGGCAAAGGCCTGTGAATACATAGGAGAACTTCGAGCCGCCAATCAGGGATTGGGACAATGTTTACGGGACAATGAAAAGTTACGACAAGAAATTACAGCCTTGAAACAACTTGTCACACAGTTAAAACGTGAAAACATACAACTCAGGTCACAAATATCATCAACTACGGGAGCTAGCGTCGACGTTGTTCATTTAAGTCCTTAAAATATTTTGGATCTTGACTGGATGGTTCTATTGTACATATTAGGGTTTATGAGCCAGTAAGACGGTCAGACAAACTATTTTTACTTCCTTACTCCTTGGTCTTTTTTGTTGGAAACGCATTAAATTTCAGTATATCAAAATTATACTCCTAACAGCACCATATGGTCTAAAAAGTATGGTCATAACTGCACGCCTAAATTATTTGAATTTTAATTTCTACAGTTTGGTTTTTGGCACTACTTAATATTGATCACTAATGATCGTAAAAAATGTGTCAACATACGAATGTGTCTTGGTCTTTATGATGACAGTAGAGCGTACCAAGAATAAATCATATTTGTCTTGCTCACAAATTTCCAATGATTATAAAAGATAAAGAAGCTTAACAAAACATGCTATAGAGAAAATTATTATCGTTACGCTGTTCTTAGTAAAAGCTTCTTAATATATAATACGACTACATCGATCGATGTTGGCATAATTTTCTTGTATTTACAATACCGACAGAAAGCACGAGGAAGTACGACTACGTATAGTTAGAATTGCAATATATAAGTTACCTACATGTCTATACAGCATGTGTTATTGTTATTTGAATTAAGCTCGGCGATACGAACGATTATTAGTTGTACATTTCCTCGTATGCACGTATTTTATTCACAATGACAATCTAACGCATTGTGATCCCTACCACAAATTCGTTCGGTCAATTCGAGTTCTTCATTGTTGAATGGTGGATGAAAACTTCCAAATTCGTAGTTATTATCTTTCGTTGTAGTTACGACCACTACTGGTAGGACCTAACGTATGAGAGGGCCCGTAATGTATGCGCACGCGTGCATCGTGTCCTATTATCTTGTGTATGTGGACAAGCTAAGGCTGTGAATATCTTGTGCTGATATGGAATTCTTTTTGGATGAGCGAATCCAGCTGGTGCAGGCAAAAAATTTACTTTCTAAGGAGCTTCGTTGCAGCCCCGTGCTACGAAGCTCCGATGCAGATATGTCGACTGAATTTATAGAGATGGTTAAACATTTTTTATTTTTAATACTGTTTTCACAATTGTAGAGTAGTCGGTATTTCATAAAACGAATCGAGATAAAAAGTGTATGGAAAAAAAAAAACTGAAAAAAAGAGGAGGAAAAAAGCAAGAAAATAGATATGATAATCTTATATGTACGGATGTTGTGCGTGGGTGTGTGTACATATGCATATAATTGTGCATATAGCAATAATAGATTCTTTCTAACGTGATCCTGGCGCGATAAATAATGTCTGCCGGGTTCCAGGAAGGGATGGATATCGATTTGTAATATACCGGTAATGTATATATCGCGAAGTTATTGTTATATAATATTAATTATTATTAAAATGAAATTTAATAAAAAAAAAAGAAAAAATAAAGATCGTGTCGATTGTATCCTAAGCCCGTCTTAGTTAAAAGGCACGATTATTTTAAGCATGGTTTTATTCTTTTTTACATATCATACAGTGGAAATGATATCGAAGTTATCGGTACACTGTTCGCGATGCAATATCTCTTCTCTATTATACTGTAACGACGAAGAACCTGCACCTGAACAGCTTTTTCTCTAACATTTTGACATCTCGTAAACTTTGAAACGATGTTACAACTTTTTTCATTCAACGTCAAAATAACATCTATTTGTATATAACTATTATACCTGTTACATAAACAGATAAAATAATACGCTATTATAATACAGTATCTGATAATCTCCAATCCAGTGCCCATTTACTTCAAGTAAAAAGCTACTGTTCCATATTGCACCGAGAGGAAAACGTAACGTTAAACACACGATCATCCGTGTCTCGATGACTGGAGAATTATGTAGATCAGTTTTATTTGGATTTTACATAAATATAGACACTCTCGCGTTGCGTGTAATTTGTATCCCTTTTATACTTTCGGGTAGAAAAAAGATCGGAAACATGTATTGGACGTAAATCAACTTCGTTATATCTCTTTGCCATTCCTTAATAACTGTGAATAGGTCAATCGTAAGACTGAGAAGCGTATGATAGATAATTGAATCCATGGATTTTCAAACAAGCCGACAAGGCATTCGAGGATGTCCCGCTTTATTGTCTGCATCGTCGCGTATCATACCCTACTCCTACACGGCTTATGCTATACAATCGGATATAATTAGGATCAAGCTAACAACTCCACATTTATATCGATGCTATGTACAATATGTCGTTAACACCAATGAACGAGGGGAAAAAGAAATCGGCGCTTGGAACAAAAGTGAACAATTTGTGCCTAAGTATTCTTAACATTTTCCCAATCAGGGCAGGGCATCCCAAAATGGCTTGAAAATGATTTTCTTTTTTTAACTGACCATTCGAAGGAATTCCCTTTTGCTTTTTAGAATTCAGGGAAACGATGGAAATTAGTCTTCTAGATTTCTAAATGCCTGTTGAATATCTTCGTGCAACTGATCAAAATCTGTCCGGATTTTGGCTTCACCATCCTTAACCGGATCCTATAATAAATCAAAACATGCAACAGTATTCGTATTAATGGATATAAATTTAAACATAATATCGTACATTTCATAAAGTGCTTACCTTGAATTTCATGGAACTTAATTGATACAGGATATTGCCCATACTGTCTCGGATAACATTCCAGGTGATTTTATTGTCTGACTGAGCCGTTGACTCGACAGCGTGCCTTGCCATGTCGTAGAACGCTATCATATTCCGCAGCATGCCCACGGTCTTGTAGAAGGGGCAAAAACGATCGTACGGCGAATAGCTACGCAGAAATTAAACGAGCAATAATAGATTAAGTCATATCGTCAACGAACTTAATAACTGCATCGCCTACCTGTTTTGCTGCAAGAAGTCGTCTTTTAAGAGTTTTGCGACTTCCAGCGTGATCTTATCTGTTTCCGCGAGCGATGCTTTTCCAACGAGTTGCACGATTTCAGACAGATCCTCCTCCTCCTGCAAGATTTCCTTCACCTTGGTCCTCAATGGAACGAACTCCGTAAAGTTCTTGTCGTAGAAGTCATCCAAAGCCCGCAGATATTTGCTGTACGATATCAGCCAGTTAATGGAAGGGAAGTGTTTTCGCTGGGCAAGTTTCTTATCCAAACCCCAGAAGACCTAAACGCAGACACATTTGATTCTGTGAGTGTCGAGGATGTATGTCAAGAGTACAGATGTTTGGTTACTCATGAACGAGGTTTACCTGTACTATACCAAGCGTAGCGCTGGTAACAGGATCCGAAAAGTCACCACCTGGTGGTGACACGGCACCGACTATACTCACAGAGCCTTCCCGATCTGGGTTACCTAAACATTTAACCCTGGAAAAATGTGTATAGCGTTAATGAATCTGTTGAACTGTATGAAACTGAAATTAGAATATATGTAAGTTTGTCAATACCTTCCTGCACGTTCATAGAAACTAGCCAATCGAGCACCAAGATATGCAGGATAACCAGAGTCTGCAGGCATTTCGGCCAATCTACCAGAGATTTCACGAAGTGCCTCTGCCCAACGCGATGTTGAATCAGCCATCATGGATACATTGTAACCCATATCTCTGAAGTACTCCGATAATGTAATACCTACAATATAACATATCCTTTAAATGGATCATGAGGAGACAGCATACGCTTGTTGGTATTAACTGAAAGAGAATTATACCAGTATAAATAGATGCTTCACGAGCAGCTACCGGCATGTTCGATGTATTGGCAACCAGAGCAGTACGTTTCATTATGGACTCTGTCACACCATCAATCTCAACAGTTAATTCAGGAAAATCACGCAATACTTCTGACATCTCGTTACCACGCTCTCCGCAACCCACATAGATGATGACATCGGAGTTGGAATACTTTGACAAGGCTTGCGAGATGACAGTTTTACCGCAACCGAAGGCACCAGGAATGGCTGTTGTACCACCTTGGACGCATCTACGATATTTTTTTTATTCGTCAAACATTTTTTACACTTGTGCTGAAAACAAAAAAATGTGTTTTGAGATTTTTACGGGAAGAGTGAATCCAACACACGCTGCCCAGTAAGTAAGGGATGATTGGCCGGCAATTTCTCAGTGACTGGACGTGGTTGCCGTACGGGCCACACCTATGTATATATAAATATATGTATATAAGCTTTATAAAGAATATTTTGGCGTTAATAATAAGCGGAATGATGAAAGGTTACACGCAAATATCTATTTTACCTGCAGCATAGTATACTTCTGCCTTTCACCGTCAAATTCTGTCTCCAACACGATATCCTAGAATGTACACGGTTAAAGATAGAAACGAGATCATTATTCAAGATGGTGCACAAAGAGATAAATAAGACTTACGTCAACAGTGTAATTGCCTGCTGGAGCGACATATGTAACAGTACCCTTGCTCCTTGGAGGCAAAATCATTCTATGTTTTACTAATGTGTTCTCATGGACTATACCATACAAATCTCCACCCGTTATATGGCTGCCGTTTTTAATGTTGGATGGATTGAATTCCCAGCTAGTAGTACGCGATAAAGCTGGTGTATTAATACCCTTGGGGATATAAATTGAACTGGTCAATTCGTTAATGTCTTTCAATGGTCGTTGAATACCATCGAAAATGCTGCCAAGAATGCCAGGTCCCAATTCAACGGACAATGGTTTACCTGTACGTAGTACAGGATCACCAACCGTTACACCACTTGTTTCTTCATAAACCTGTGCAAGCAATGAAAAATTTTTAAATTTATAACAAAAAGGATATTCTTTGTGGACTTGAATAGTTGACAAACTAATATTTGTTGATAAAATACCTGAATAGTTGCCATGTCACCTTCCAAACGAATAATTTCACCAACCAGCTCGTAATATCCAACTCTCACGAGTTCGTACATAGCCGAGCCAGACATTTTCTCGGCAGTAACGACTAAATGCAAAAGAATAAACGCACCAAATTATAAGCAAACTCTAGTTACAAATGTTATATATAATACTTTATACACTAACCAGGTCCAGACACTGCATATACATAGCCAAATCTAGACTCCTTCTCTTCATGACTGATTTTGTTCAATCCTTGATTGGCCATTGTGAGTCCTTATTTATCTGAAAAGAAAGTCAGCAAATACATAAAAATATATTCTCTATTAACTATTGGTTGTCGATCATGCCATGTCAATTTTTAAAATGTTACAGTCACGAGACAAATCCGATTTTATTCACACTGGTTATTTCCCAACTTTTATGAAAATTAAATTCAACATTTATAAAATCAGTTACTTACACGTACCATTTAAACCAAATTACACAACTATCTCGAAAAAGTACTATTTAATTTTTCCGGGTTACCATCGCAATTACCACATTCGCCGCATCTAAATTCGAACGTTCGTTCGGAGCAGCTGTCAAGGAAATGTAAAAATGGACGTGTGCAAATATTGGTTCTGGTCCGTGATTGTCCAACGAAATAAGCCGAGAGATCTACCTCCTCGCGTACCTCCCGATCGCAGATTCACGTGAGCAAACGGTTTAAAAAGTAGGCGTAGCCCTTCTCTTCCCGCGAAGTTGCCGCATTTATTACGGAAAACGACGTTTTATGTAAGCCACCGAGGGACACGTTTCCTCCACATTTGAGGATTCGCGATACCGTTTCCCGTAGGGCATAGCGTGATTTATCCGGTTAGATGCATCCACGAAATCTCGAAGAAAAACATAAATCCAATCATTGATCCGCAAACGATGGCGCATTCAAACTGGAACGATCGATACGCTGCGCGCCACGCTTTTAGCATTGGTTTTTTCCCAAATCCTCATTGGGACAAGACTATAACGTTGCCGTCGAATGAAGCGTCAATTCGTACGTAATATTTTTCTACCGGACGATTGCAAGGGCCAAACTTACGTGACGTCCGATGTAACGAAGCGAATCCACCCAACAGCGAGTCAAGCTTCCAAGTCAAGTCTAGCTGCTATCACAAGACAGGTCAGCTGACTGATCGCTGGTCCGATTCGCAATTACACTACGCCCGTGGACCTAAGGTTCATTTACAAGCAAGTTATAAATATAGTCGAACATGCAGATTGTGATTCACGATTGAAGAAGCGCGATAAAACAAATTTTATATATTTGAAAAAACGTTATTTCAGATGCACATTCACTGTCAAATCAGATTTTTTATTCAGTCTAACAAAAAATTATATTGTAGGTATACAAAGCAATTTGAAAGTTCTATGAATGTAAAGTATTTTTTAAGATTTTTTATTTAAAATGAATTATTTGTAATAAATAAACACGCTAAACTTTTTTTGTTCTCGTTTTGAGAATAGTTGTAATATAATCAGCATGGAACTTTTAAAGATACGCGGTTAGTGCTGATTCATTGGTCTGCCAAATATATTCAATACTAGGGCCTTCTTTCTTCCAGCTAAGAATAGATTTGTCATTTAAAAATTATTCCATATTTAATTTAAAGGGAATATTTAATATGTTCCTAGGTATCGAAGGATAAAAAAGTATGTAGAAGATTTATCTATAAGTTTCGAAGATTTCTTGGAAGTAACTAAACCGACGGACGGTTTATCTCCACGGTATGGCATGTGTCTCTTGGCTGTAACACGTGTACTAGATATATGATAACTTTTCGTGGTATTATGTCAGAATTGGTGAAAGCTCATGTTAAATGTATTATATAATAACAGGATGATTCTTGTAGTTTCCGATCTAAAATGTAACATACGTTTGGGTACCCCTGCAAGTTTTTCGCGCGGCTTGATGTTTGCTTGTTTGTACCATTGCGTGAAATAGACATTCGCTGCGTATCCAAAATCCGTGCGTTTGGATTTTCGTAGTCTATGAGACGTTAGCGCATATCGATAACTCATAATATACGACCGGGCATTAGATTTGGTTTGGATTATAATGGAAGTATCGAAATTACGGGAGTTTATGGAAATGGTTGGAACTTTGAAGGTGAGTCTCTCTCTCTTGTCACGACTATTTCATACTTGCTCCTTTCTACACTTATTGCAATTTGGGCATAATAAAAAATACGTAAGGAAGGTGTACACAAACATTTTTTAAATGTATTTTTTTTTACGTAATAATTTAGCTGAATAATATTTTATCTACGTGAAAAAAATATCCAATATATTGTCATGCTAGCGTCACTTGTTTGTCAGAAAATTGTTTAATAAATGAGATCGTCATGTAAGCAAAAAGCTGTTTTTGTTGTTTGTTTAGAATTAATTATTTATTTTGAATTGAATGTTGTTGTCTTTGTTAGTATATTTTAAATCTTTAATTAATATATACATATGTTATAGTGTTCTGTCTTTTTTTTGCACCTCATGGTAACAAACATACGATGGAAGATTGTGCCTCATTTAAGTTAAATATCAAAATTATTTTTATTATGATCGAATGTAAAAAAAACGACGGAGAAATTAATATAATTTCAGGGTGTATGCTGGATGATGCTAAATAAAATCTCTCGGAACACATTTTCTATGCAACTTCTTTCAATCATTTTTTTCTTTAATAACAATCAGAAAAATTTTGATAACAATTTAATGTAGATTCAATGTAGAGCTGCATATTCTTATGAAGACCGCATTGTCTGCTTTTAATATTTATTCATTGTTGGTATAATGTTAAAGTCTAACTGTTATGTACATTAGATATTTCATAATCAGGCCGATAATGTTTCAAGTTACGAATACAGATAATATATGTGAAAAAATTTTCAATTTTAGCATTTGAAGAGGAAAGGATGGCTTTTGAAAAATGTCCAAGATGCAGAAACTGTTGCTGCGCATATGTACAGAATGGCAATATTGTCCATGGTCATGGATATAGATGAGAAGCTGGACAAATTTAAGTATGGTCCTAATTTCTGATAGTTTCACTATAAATGTAATTGTAAACACCGTGTTCACCAATGTCGTATTTTTAGGGTATTACAAATGGCATTGGTTCACGATTTGGCAGAATGTATTGTTGGTGATATAACACCTCATTGCGGCGTGTCACCTGAGGTAAAACATCGATTAGAAGACGAAGCAATGGAAGAGATTTGCAAGCTTTTGGGTAACAAGGGATCTGCCATCCTGGAAATATTCAGAGTAAAATGTTTTGCGTAACTTAAAGTGAATGTATTGTGATTTTTTGTTTGACTTTGATCATAATCTTATTAATATTCATAAATATATAGGAGTACGAGGAGAGGATAACGCCTGAAGCTCTCTTTGTCAAGGATCTGGATACATTAGATCTAATGATGCAAGCATCGGAGTATGAGAAGAGAGATAAAGCCCCTGGAAGCTTGGAAGAATTCTTTACGAACACTAATCAAAAGTTTAAGTTTTCGTGCGTTAGTAAACTGGCATCTGAAATCCTTTCAGATAGAAATGCACATTGTCACCCTTCTCAAAATGCTGAGTAACAATAAGTTATTTGTATTAAAATTTAGGAAAAAAAATGCAATACTCTTTTTCACAGTCTTAAACGACACTTGCGTGACGTTAACGTAATTAATAAAATATATATTTCATACAACTGAAGGATGTATGTAAATTCTATTTTAATGTAATGTTTAAAGACTGTGTGTAGTTTTTGTTTAACGCAAACATACAAGATACGTTTAGTGATCTGATCAACTTTCTTCATGCATATTTATATATGAAACATCACATCAATTTATATTGTATATTTATTTACACGACACTGTTCTAGTCGGTGGTAAATAAATTCTTGCAGGTTATCTTCTGGCAAAAAGTAAGAGATCTACGCAATTTTACAAGGACATAATAACGTATAATTATTACATTCTTTTTAAATTGACACTCAACGTTTAGTATTACTTTGCCAAAAAATACCTCTTCGATAACTTTATCCGTAATGGTAAAGCTCAATAGTTATTAGTTATTTAATAAAGTTAAATCTTGCATAAGATTTAAATATTAGGTGCTCTTTTTACGTACATGACAGTATACCATATTAATGATATGTATAGTAGTCCACTCCTCTTTTAAAAATACAGTACTGAGAAATACATTATCATTATCCCTCTTGTAGAATATTAATGGAGAATAAGATAAATTAATATAAGAAGAGAAAATAAAAAGTGACACATTTAATAATTTAATATCAGCGACACCAACAAAATATTTATAATGGTAAATCACCTTGTGAATAAATACAATTAGAATCTAAGTATACGTTTTACCGACATAGGTGTTTGTCTGAAGATTTTATCTCCTTTTCTTGACTCTCCGTTTTAGAAACTCACTTCTCGTTCTTAGAAAATCCACAACTGTTACCACACGTGAATCGTGTTCATTTCTAAAATCAACGAGCCGGTGAGATGTATTATTGGGATAGGCAACGAGACAAAATTGGGGGCTTTCATCGAATCGTTATCGGTTCGAAAAATTACGAGGATACGTTTATTAGTTAGGATACAGAGAGGGAGAACATCATTGTTGTTAATACCATTGCTATCACACGTGGTCAGTTGTTTACAAAGTCGACATAATCACGGGAAAAGGCTTGGCAGGATATGAAGAGGGCTGTATACGCAGTAAGCTAAAGTAAGAAGGCAGTGCGGTACAGAGTTTTGCGCTGGTCGGACGCACAGTTTGCTGAACCACAATTCTTCCTCCTAAGGCTTCGAAGTTAATTCCGTCAGTTTATTTCGAAGAGCATTATGAACGTCATTTCCCCAAAGTTGATACTTTGATGGTTTTCCCGCGGTTACATTTATCAGAAGTTAAATTGTTGAAAGTTCATTTCATCGGTTGATATTAAAAATCCTTACGAAAATCGTTACTCTAATGTTACGTGCACTGATCGAGAAATTCCATTAACGAACTTTGAAAGGTCTTCCGAACATTGCCTACTTTCGTCGTAAAAGTGCAATATCAACCACGGTTTCACAGCCTTTGCCCAACATCATCGTAGTATCCGAATGGCGATCAATAATGGGTAAGGTATAGAGAAGGAAAAAAGCAGAAAACAGCGCACGTGCAACCGGTTGATGGTTATTAAGTGAAAAAAGGACTTCGCGCACTAAATGATTGATTTGTTAACGCATTGAGGACGGGTGACGAGATATCTCGTTTGTAGCAAGTCAAACGTTATGGCCGGGTAACGAGATATCTCGTTTTCATGTTTTTTTGACACAGTCAATGACTTACGGAGTTCAAAATGGATTTTCTTGTTACGTTACCAAAGCAACGAAGCTCTGCGTATTCCCATGACAAATGGTTAGCGAAATAAATGAATGTCAAGATTCAGAGAGCATAAAAAGCAGTCGCTCAGTATTGTTATTACAGCTGTAGATCTTATATCGTCAATCGTATATCGTACCTAATAAAATTTTTTTTCGTTGTACAACGGCTTGTTATTCTAAAGTTCGCGTTTTACTAAATAAAGAAACAATTATAATTGAAACTAGATACAGTTGCAAATTGTAAAGAACACTATTGCACAAAGGGAAATGCTTCACCAGATATAAGACTTTAAAGCGTTATTCAAGTTTGTAAAATAAATAATAATCAAGATGTAAAAAAGCATACGTAGTATATAAATATAAATAGATATATAAAAAATATATAGTAATATTCAAGAATACTTTATATGAATATAATACCAAATGTGAATTAACGTTTTGCGTACCAGAGGGTTTTCAAAAAATACGAACGAAAAACGCCAAGGAGCGCGATCGCGCTCCTTTGATTACGTGATGAAAAAAGCCAAAGAGCGCAATAACGCTCCTTCGATTACACGAAAAAGCCGAAGAGCTTGTCATATTCAAAGATTGAGCGCTTTTCAACAAATTTCGGGTGGGCCGTCAGTTGTCTCTTTCGGCCAAATACCCTGGCTTTTCTCGACACAAAATCTGAAGAGCGCGAAAGTGGCTCGTGGTACGAAAACAGTTAAAAATGTGCATATACGCATCGTATAAAGCGTTTTTGGAGCGCCCAACAATGCGTGACCCTGGAAGTGCGCTGAGCGACCAGAGTGCCATCCTCAATGTGTTAATGCGGATGTTAACAAGATAGCATCCGGCAGTTAAAATGACGATCGATAATAAATAACACATCGAGAAGGAACATTCTCGTTAAATGAAAACGTTGAACCAATATATAACAAACAAATGTTTATGTTTCTTTGATATACGATTAATTGATCGAGTTATTTAATAAAAACGTTATTGCATTTGTCATTCAGAATGGAGAATAAATGCATCATAAATGACGACTCGACGTTTTGTGGAACGGACCATAGAAGCGCTAAGCATATTTTAGCAAAATTCGACGCTAACCCCGCCGTAAATTATGATGATTTCCGTGCCCTATGTACAGAAGTTTTCGGGCGAAACGAGGTCAAGGAAAACGAGTGGAGGATTTCTGATATGTTCAATACCTTCGACGTGAATGCTGATGGCGCTTTAAAAGGCGCCGAACAAAGAAGGTGATTTGTGTTTTCAATACCTTTTCATCCTCGTAAAACGCACGGTATTTACGTCGCAGTAAAAACTTCCTACAGTAGTAATTACTTTTACGTAATCTTTACATAATCAATTCTGCATCAATGTCATCGATAATTTGACGAAAAAACGTTTGATAAATTCAAAGAGATCTACTATTCACCCTGTATAACTTGAATTTCAAATCCTTAGTCATCCAATTATCAAATAACTCAACAATTCCGTACGCTAGAAGCAAAAACATTTCTTCCGATAATTCTTGTATTCGTAGAAAAAAATTGGCAACGTAGTTAAGAGTAGTTCACCTGGCAGCCATGGCATAACTTTTTGTTTACGGTAGTTTTTCAATCATGAGTAAAACGATAGTGAACAAGAGATAAAATCCACGGATTAAACGTTATTTGGAAGTGAGCATAATAGTTTTAGGGGATAAAGACGCTTCTTTTGTTTTCTTTTTTTTTTTTATTCATTTTCATAAAAATCATTTTTCATAAATTCATTTGGCCTAGGACCCACTGTTCAAGGTGGGTTCCACACCACCAAAGCTACAGCATCACATGGAAAAACCAGAGATGATAAGCGCGGGTTTCGAACTCGGGTCTCCCGCGTGGTTATCCGAGTTTCTATTCACTACACCACCATAGCTCAAGACGGTTTGTTCGATAGATGTTATGAGTGGTTGCGAAAAACAGTAGAACCGGTGAACGTTCTGTTGGTCGTCGATGTGCAAAACGATTTCATTGATGGCACGTTGGCTCTTCGGAATTGCCCTGGCGGACAGGATGGAGTGGATGTGGTTGCTCCCATAAATCGATTGCTGAAACAGGTCAAATGGGACAAAGTTATTTATACCCTCGACTGGCACCCCGAAAATCATATTAGCTTTTACGAAAACCTCCACGCGCGAGAGGTACATCCGGACTCCAAGGTGAGGTCTATAAAAATGGTGAAATCCTACGCTCGAGTATCCACTTGTCCAAGAGTCTATTCATTCAATACGATACGGCAAAAAATTGTGAATGTATTTGTATGTTCATTTTTCGACGAAAATTATCCCTGTTATTTATATCATTTATTCGAATATCAAATATGCTTGAAGAAGAAATTTATTTTTTTGCACTCAAACGGCTGTATTTCAAATATAAAAGGTTTTTTTATTGAAAAATGGGGAAACAGTTTTTCAATTCAAAAATTTCCTTTTCCTCACAAGTTCCAATGCGCATTTTAAGTTTTTTTTTGATATTCACAAATTTTGTTTGTAAGTTTAATTTTTTTTCCACGTAAATAAGTATCTGTGTTTTAATCGAATTAATATCCGATTGAAAGAAGAGTTTAGCTTAATTATTATATAGAAACATATCATAACAGGCTGGATTTTTATTCAGATAACGAAAGAAAATGCGAAACCAGGGGATACAGTACTTTTTCTCGAACCTTGTGTGGAACAAACGCTATGGCCGAAACATTGCGTTAAAAATACTTGGGGCTCTGAATTGCACAAGGATCTTATAATATCACCTAATTCCATACAGGTATTAGATTAATGTATTTTATAGATCTATACAACATAAAAAGGATTTTCAGCTATCCGCTGAAGCATTGTCAGCTTTCAAATCATTAAAAATCTCTTTTGTTCATTTACCCCATTACTCTAGATTTACCATAACATTGTAGTCTTTGTAAATTAAATTAATATTTTTCTTTATTCTCTTTACTTGACCAATCATCTTACGTCGATCGATTTATTGCATTCTATTTAACATACTTCAGCACATTTTTAGTCTTCGAATTCGACCAAGTATTTTCTCGAACTACTGTGCCCCTTGTAAAATAATTCCGATTTTTTATGTTTTTTTTTAATTTGTCCAATTATTTTATAGTTATCGATTTATTATACTATCTTTAAGATAATTTATATTTCATTCATACACCTAACTCTATCGACTCTTCTAGATACATAAAGGTGTGGACCCGGACATTGAATCCTATTCGATCTTTTCCGCGGGCAGTGCAAGCTTTTTGAAAGCCAGCAATGTTCTATCGTCAATCGGTGCTACACATCTGTACGTCTGCGGTCTGGCCTACGATATATGCGTGAAGGAGACCTCTCTCGATGCACTTCAGCTGGGCTACAGAATAGCGGTTATCAGCGATTGTTGTGGCAGTATCGATATGTCCAACACAGAACGGGCGAAGATGCTTGTTTCTCAGAATGGCGGACTGCTTACAAACAGTGATCACGTTCTTTCCATGATTAACGAAAGTAAACCGAGTTTAGTTATGAATCAGAGAATCGAAAACGTGTCTGTTGCGTGTCCACTCCTAGGTGGCACAAAGTAAAATAAGTTTTGTGTTAAAGAGATCAATGAGAGGATTGCGTGGAAAAGTAATGGAGTAATTGAGGATAGAGAGTGATTTATGACACTTTGTTGGCTGCGAAGATGCGAAAAAAAACTCTATGCAGTTATTACATATCGAAAAATATCCAATCCATAAAATGTATCAAATTACGTGTAAAAAATGGTACGTGTAGGAAATAAAAAATTTTATTTAATATACAATATGCAACAGGTAGTGCGTGATTGTAACACACATTCGATGCGCAATAGGTCATATATAAACTTTCATGCAAAAATAATCATGTCGATATTACATTCTATAACAATTATGAAAATGCGGGCTTCCTCTTATGATTTTTATTCAGCTATTTACACGTATATTTTTTAGGGCTAACTACATATTTACAGTTATAATTACGGTTATACATATCATAAATATAGATTTGTTACTTAATCAATTTTCATTTACGCAACATCTTCGTAAAACTCCAAAAATACGTCTTCTTTTCGCATTCTTCACGTTCATCGCGCATCTTTTCTTATTAACGATCGTACAGTCCTTTCGATCTTATTAGCCGACTCATCGTCCGACGTTAATTCACATATGTATCTCAACTTCGTGCCGCAATCGGTGCCCATGTAAAAGTAACTTTGCGATGTCGCGTCATAGCTAAGCTTCAGACACCTAAAAATAAAAGCGCAGACGACATACATTTAGGTTTGCTTAACCGTTTTAGTACCACGACTGATTGCGAATATACATTCGAACACTGCCGAGTACTATGACATTGCACATTCTTTTTTCGTTCTTCCATTTGTTTCTATTCCTCGCTATTTCAAGATCATTTTTGCAACTGTATCGTACATTGTAACTCTTATGTTCCTTTGTAGAAAGGTACAAAACGCAAAACATAAATTTAGCAATGTTTAAGAAAATTCTAAGGATAATGGTGAAGGGCGGAAGCAAAGTTAGTAGAATCATTGCACTGATGGAATATGGCAGTTTTCAACATAGTATCAGGACGGAATAGAACTTCCAAGATTTCTGAACGCTGATGTAAGTTGTATTATATTGCACGACACATCGTCATTGGCTAGATCGCAGGATTTTGTAAGAGATCATACTGACCTGCCACCCTCGACGATCGCACGCTTTGCATCCGACTTGACTGGCTTAGCGCTACTGGCCCAGATCCACAAAAGTCCAGGATTCAATCCACCGGTCCAGAAGTGCTTTCCAACCAGTTTGCTATTTCCTCGTAGGCTGGACGTCACTGCGCGCTTTTCGTCGAATGTTTCGAATTCCACCAAATGACCGCCCATTCCACGACAGATACTGGCGGATGATTTCCAGTCGAAATCGCGGTTGCTAAAATGGTAGCAACTTTGGCCGATTTTTGTGTAATTGGAAGGACATGCAGGTTCTGAAAAGAATGGCGAACACTATTTCAATAAATTATTCGATATATTTGATACGCTTTATGACACATCATTTTGATAATTGGGGGGTTAATTTGTTTCAAGGCACTGATATAAGTCGCGAACGTAATGTACATCAATTTTCTCACTATGAAAAGATATTTTGAGAAATTTTAACGTAAAACTCTATTCTTTGTCGATGCAAGACATTTATTATCTTTGTCGCGTTCGTTTATTTACATTTACTCACCTTTCTTCTCTATGTTATTGGAAATAACATAGTACAGCAACTCTTCGGTCCTTCGTAGCCGATTTTCCAACTGATCCACTCTATAAACGAGTTTCTCGATTGCGCCTAAAAACTCATAATTATTTACCGATTTTTATTCCAAGCCGTTTTTCTAATATTAAGATGGAAGTGTCTCAAAATAAAATTACCAAGTAAATACAGATCTGTTTCGGAAACTTCTCGTTTGTTTGGTGTCGTCGATCCTTTTCCCGACACGGTCAGTGTTTTATTATCCAGCTTTATTACTCTCGAAGTTCTCGAGTTTTTGGATTCGGAAAGAATCCAATTTTCTAGAGTTTGACTCCACGGTCCTTCTAGTTCAATGGACGAAACGATCGTGGAATCGTTAGAAAATGAAGAAAACTCCGTCGCTGTTGCGTTGATAAACTCGCATCATAATTATGTTAATAAACTCGATACGTATAAGATCAACATACATGGTTTGATCAGACAATACTCAGACTAATGTCGAACATCTCTGTGCATCACATTTTATTTTAAACCATTCTCATATAAAACTACTCTTTCTACGAAAAAGGATAATCCGAATAATGTTTGGCCAAATCGTGTATATGCTCATTTATAAAGAAAATTCAAATTTTAAATACCAGGAGTTTCGGCGATTATTTGCACTGGGCCGATTAATTGTAACAGAACTGTGAGGAAAGACGCTGCAAAATTTCTAGTCTTCATTATAAATCTATAAGGAGAAATAGGATCACTCTTTTTAAGATACACTTTAAGATACAAACACGTCGCATAATTTCCTCTGCTAACAGAATAATTATGCGCGCGGGGAATGTGCAAACAAAGAAGCAGAGTTCATCCTACGTGACGTAAAAAAGTCCTACTCTCACTTGCCGGCAGTACGTATCCGAGACTTTCCTCGTGAAAGTTCCTTCTTAAATTATACGATATACAAGCAAATTTCATCTAAATGTTTGATTTTTGCAAAACACCATAATTGACTTCACATCAATATATTCACGTACGTAAAATGTGTTTGGTTCGATAACTTTCCACACAAGTAAAGTCAATACGCAACGTCTAATGTGGTTCTTCTGCTTTATTACGTATACGCAAATCGCATGCAACACGTTCCAAACACGCGTCAATGTACGTGGTAGTCAAACGTAAAGTTCTAAATAAAAGCAAAATTAAAATGTCGTCAACTTACCGTAATGAAGAGGAGAAAATTTGCAAAAACGGATGACGCACTGTTTTTCCTTTGACTTTTGGTTGACGAAAAAAATTTCACAAACCGCTACTTTCTCTCCGTTCGCGGAGGCGAATCACTTTCTTCGGAGAACCGAGCGGTATGAGCTTCCACGGCAGTGTGACACCATTCAATAGCGATTGTACGGATATGAGCGAGCGGCCTTTTACTACTCGGACCCCCATTGACCCACGTAAAACCCCACTCTGCCCAATATCGATCTACGATTAAAAGCCTCGAGGCTGCCCGACTAACGACTTTGAAACGATCGTTCATCATTCCAATATCATAAATATATAATATTTATATACTACACGCATCTGTCCACGGTGCTTGCATATACTAAAGATGCATCATTTCATTCATCATCACCTTACTCTGTCTGAAGGAATAAAAAGATGCGGATACGCATTGTCTCAAACTAATGCTATTTTTTAACAAAGACTCTGATTGTACTATAATACAGGGTTTCGTTAAAAAATCAGCTAAGACGTTTACTTTTACAGCGTTTATAAAACAATATCGCGAGTGCTTATAGGAAAGACTGCAAAGTGTTACGGGACGATCGAATAGCAAAGTGGAGCAAAATAAGACGATCCTTGGTCTTACCGCTACGGAACATAAATCATTGCGGTTAGTGTTGCCATGGTCGCAAACAAAAATAATTTTATTCTACGAATTCAGTGAGAAAGTTGCGCGGCAAACTGTTAATTCGTCTAGAAATTGATGTCTTTGGTCAGATTAAAGAAATGCGATTGCCCGAATTCTCGTTACAAAATGTGTCGATCATCGATGATGATAATAACATTCGGTAGCGTCCACGAAAAAAAAAGAAACACGTTTGTATTTTTTCCTCTTTTGAATATATCGATAATGTCCACATTTATGATACAGTTCTTAAAAGTACACTGTAAGATTAAGTCTCTCGGTCTCATTCGCGGACCTTGCTTCGGCTGGTATTTCCACACTGTCGGTAGTCTGAAACAAACACGTTCCAATGTTTTTGCTAATCCACACACTTAGCAAATCAACGACAAATATATTTAGAAAAAAATCTTCAACTATGCTTCGTTCAACGTAAACGACAAATTCGATTTTCGAAAAAGAAAACACGAAGAATCATTTATAAAGCTTGAAATAACATTTAAATCGTAATGTTAAATGTAAAGCTTGGAATTAAGGTTAAATTGGTGGAAGAAAGGAGCGATCGTAAAAATTGAGATGACATACTCTGTCATCGTCGTCCCAGGATAATTTCTTGATTCTCGGGGCAACGGACGTCGCGGGCCAAGCTGCTATGATGGGCTCCGGAACATCCGAGGTGTATTCGAAGGGACTCCGCGAATCTGCGGCGTTCACATTACTGCTCCTGGCGCTGAGATCATTCATGCTTTGAACCAGGTCGCCAACGTTCGGAATATTCGATGTCGCGGACAAACCGGGAGGATTTGGCGTAGGTCCCACCTTGTGTCTCGCATGAAGTGGCAATTGTCTTCCCTTGGTTAAGCCTATCGTACCATACAAAGTAACCAGAAACTGAGCATTCATAAAATTCACCACGAACTTCTTTTATAATTCTTAAAGTTCAAAAGACAGTTGCAAGAATACATTTTTGCAAAATAAATTTAATACGTTGCTTTGAATTCGACGAATATTTTATCCGATATAGATTATAATAGATTTCCCACTTGTATTATATAAATCTATTTATCCATATCGTATACTGAAAAAATTAATGTCTTATAAATAGATTTAATAGAGTATGTGGTAAATATTTCAATAAACATTTGTGAAACAACTATCGAATGGACTTAATATAATATAATAAAGGTACCTTTGATCGGTTCCACGTAGGAGCTTTCACTTTGCCCGAATGTCGGATTATTATTGTCGTTCTTCTTGTTGCTCACGTTATGGCTCTCGCAGTTTTGCTTGCTGATTCCCTCGCCTCTGATCCCAAGACGGTTTCCATTCTCCTCGTTTCCATCTCCATCGCGATCATTGTTCTCGTCGTCGTCGTCATCCTCGTCGTCCTCGTCGTCGTCATCGTCGTCTTCCTCATCGTTGTTCGTATTTTCGGAACGATAGCGCCTGCATGTGCCCTCCAATGCATCGCGAAGGGCATTCGCGGCAAGTACTTGAGGAGTTGGACTTAAAGCTGATGGAACGGGAGATTTCTCCCGATATCCTGTGCCAACGGAACTTACCGATCCACCGCTCTTAGGTTTTTTGCTACAAGCCAACAAACAAGTTGGAATTTCTCATGTTCGAAGATTTTTCGAAGCAGCCTTAGGTTTGGAAAAATGTAGGTATAAGTAGCTATACTTCATGTTTCGTTTCAACGTTTATTTAAACTATATAGCAAAGTACTTCCACCCGAACTTTGCACAACGCTTTCTCTTATTTCTACCGTTAAGTTCTCGGACACTGTTCATGCGTAGTAATCGTGTCGGGCATTTATTATATCTTAATTATATCTTTGATGCTTAGGAATGATCGAGAAAAGAGATAGTAACGCACGTTTATACTTACTTTTTATATATGTAAAGAATAAGTACTAGTATAATAACTCCAAGCAGGCCCAGGATAGCTCCAAAAATGGCGACTAACAGGACACCATTACCCAACCAGGCTGGTGCAGCTCGCGCGGCGATGGGTAGAATTCCATTATTTGGTATATGTACAATCACCGGAACCATACTGGATCTTTGGAAAATGAGAAAAGTATCGAATCTAGATTTCGAGTTAGCCGATAATGTTTAAAGTATGTCGATAAGATACCTTGGTGGTCGTCCAGAATCTGAAGCGACTGCCACGAGCCTGGCTAAGGAGCCATTAAAATGACTCATTGACCTGATCATCAGATCGCCATTATCCCGGATTTCGAAAAACCTGATGGAATAAAAATTGTCATACTAAGGAACGAAAATTTTGTATGTGAATGCGAGTTCATAGATACTTTTGGGATATCGTTGAAATACTTTATAAATATACCTTTATTTATCAGTTCATAATTATATTTTACCGATATTTTGCTGTTGTCGAACAACACGAATAACAAAGAAACAAATTTTATTGACAAAGTTCTTACAATTTTGGTAAATTTCATTACTGTAGCTTTAACAAATTGTCTATTCGAATTGGATAATTGTCTGAATAGTTATGGATGGTAGTGTATTTGTCATAAAATTCTCTATTTCGTACCTTGCATCTGGGCCCCTAAGCGACAAGCTAATCTTATCGTTTCTATCGCCATCTGCAGCTTCCAATTTTCCTAAAACAATGCATTATTCTTACATATTAATGCTATGTCTCATTATGTGCAAATTAGCGTTCTAACAAATGGTCAATCAGTGCCAGGAGGCGCAAAAGAGTCATCGTTGAAAATGGACTCACCAATGACGAATCCTTCTTTCAAATTACGGGCGTGAAATTCGTAACGGGGATGCCGAAAACGCGGTTCCCACTCATTGACATCCTCGACCGAAACATTAACTCGCGAAGTATCGTTCTAAATATTAATTGGATTGTAAGATTATTTAAATAAAGCATATTATACAAATAAAGTGACACGTCAACGAACATACGTGATGGCCATCGGAGACGAGAACCAGAAACCCATGTTGCATTCTCCTCTCGTAGTCCAAAGTGCCTTTCAAGATCAACTCCCCCGAATTGGTTATGGAGAATCTCTCCAGGTCTTCGAATGCTCCAGCAAGTCCGAACTTTACATTCTGAGGAAACGTACATTAGTCAGAGTCCTGGGAATGCACTTTCCCCCAAACTATTTTATTTTTCATGGATACTCACTGAATCGATTTTGTTCACCTCAGCTATCAGTATAACACTTCCTGATGGTGTGTTTTCCGGAATACTGGTTTGATGATTCTTTCGCGTGAATCTTACCGGTAGTTTCCCGCCTAAATTCCACACACAATGATATTTTATACGTATACAGACATAATAGTTAAATCGTTTCTAAAAATAAATATCATACTTTTTAAAAGAATCGAACTTTAATTTACAAGACAAATGGAATACGTTGTTAATCCTAAAAATATTTACTATTATTTTCGAGAACTTTATTTCCGCTTTTGAATTAAAGATGATAGGAATGATCACGGTATATTTCAATTCAATGATCATGTATGGCAATAATTTGATCAACATAGATTACGATGTAAAAGTTTGCAGTGTATTTTAATTTATTATAATTTAATTTTGTATGGAACAAATTTTCTACCTGCTGTTGGTTCTATGCCCTGTTCATCTTCACGAGACACGATAATCGTCGAGAGGGCGTATCTATCCGGATTATCAACCTGGGTTGCCTGCATAGAAGATCGATAAATTAATTACCAGAATTAAAATTTACTTTTATGTGATCATTTGGACCATATTTGGCCCGATATCCTACGGAGCCGAGGTAGTTTGAATTTCATGTATCATTTTCTTAGATCACAAACAAAATTCGTAGTACATTAAATTAAGAGATCAAATTCGAACAATCATCCTATTATCGAACGCAGTAAACAATATTTATTAAGAAAATAAAATTGGCCAAATTACTTATAGTTTTGAAAGATTATTTATGTTATGAAAAATGTCATTAGAAAGATTATCATTCTTTACCTTTACGATAATTGTTGCTGGCGTCAGAAGCTCGTGGTCCAATATCGAACGTGTGAGGACTATCTCCGCAGTCTCGCGATTCAATGTGATAAAGGGCAAAATGCCACCTTGAATAGCGTATCTGACCGGTGCATTTATGCCGACATCTTGGTCCACAGCTTTGATCGCGGTTGGATCGACCTTTAATGCTTGTTTCTGAAAATCGTCTTTCAGTTATCTTTCAGTATTACCGAAGCGTAATATAAAACGCTGTAAACTTCAAGTGTAACTCGTTTAAGCACATGGCATGTGACAACTTACTGCCTTAACGTGTCGTGGGATTACGATTTTGTACTGTTCATTTTCAAATGCCGGATTTTGGTCGTCGGCATCGATAACGTTAACGTACAAAGTCGTGACCGACGATCGTGGTGGACTTCCATGATCCTGCGGGCATAATTTTCATGCCTTATTACAAAAGATTAAGATATACGAGAAATTAAAACACACGATATATTTGTTGACAGAGCAATATTGTTAATTATTATAGAAGTACTACCTTACGTATAAAATATAATTATCTGACATATAATAAAGTAGTATTTGAAATACGTGTATGAAAAGAACAGCGTGTGACTACATTCTATAACGATTAAATGGCAATTGCATCAGGGTTAAAAAGTAAACAGCAGGCCGTTGCATTCTGTGTATTGGAAAGCTGGGAGCTTACACGAAAGAACAATAGCTTTCTCTCGTAGGTATTACTTTACGCCACGTAAGATTGGATTAATAATTGAAATCTGACGCAAACCTTACCTGAGCACGTATGTCGACGGAAAAATTGGTAAGAGTTTCATAATCCAACGGCTTTCGCAAAACCAACGTCCCCTCTAATGCATTCACGAAAACAAAGTAGTCCTACCAATGGAAACATGTGACATTAATCGCTATTACAAAATAAAATATTTATGTTAAATTACCGAATGAGTTCCTGATAAGACGGCGTATTGTACCGTTGAATAAGGTCCCGGTTGATCCGCGTCTAGTGCCCGTACTCCTTGCAAAACGCGCGTTCCAACTACTGTAACCTGAATACAAAAGAATCTCATTAGGCCACGACACGATCATTTTATTTTCGATAAATATTTCCCTTACCTCCGATATGTTCAATACGTAAGGTGCATTAACAAATTGCGGGGCATTGTCGTTTGCATCGGTGACACGAATATTCACGGGTATCACGAAACCCTAATGACAGACAAACAGACGTGTTTCTAAACTACACGGAATCCAACGCAATATTCTTCCAGTTACGAGCATTGTGTAATCTATTACATTGGCCTATAAATCCTGCTGTTCTCTTTTAAGTGAACATTTTACGTAAAAAATTAAATGTTTTGATAATGCGTTTTACATTATTCGATTGAGAATGAGGTGCTATATAAAATAGTGTGTTTAGCTTTTTTACGACGATATACTTTCCATTTTTTTCAGGTCATTAAAATAGAACGTCAAGTCGACAAAAGAATAAAAAGAGTAAAACATTTTATTTTTCACACAATATTTTCACTTAAAAAAAAACCGCAAGGACTTATGGGCCAACCTAATATAGTATTGCTTATATATATGCTAAAAGAATAATTGTGCCATGTTCATTGTTAATGCAATCAATCTATGTTCCGTTACCAGCAGCGTATAATTTGTGGTATATTTTATAAATGTTATAAAAAGAATCAAAGATGACATTTTAAAGAATGGTGTCGCGCAAAAAAACATTGCCTGTATTGATGGCTAATGTAAGATACCTACGTTTCACTCTGTGTCCGTTAATCAAGCGAGACAAAAGAGCGCGTGTCACTCACCGGATCTAAGGTATGTTTTCGCTCGCATATAACATTAACGTAGACACTCGCGGGGCCCTCGATGCCTTCTTTATCCAGTGGCCTTATGAGCGTCAGGTTTTTCGAGTACGCCGAGAAAGTTACGGGGCTGTCCTTTTCTTGCAGTCTTAATTCAATGTCGCCCTGTGCTCCAGGGTCTCCGAGTACCCCCAAAACACCGACGGTGTCGCCCACCGGCAAATCCTCGCTGACGAAGAGATGCGCGGCTGTCGCTCCGTTCTCCAAAAAGCATCGTGCGTCACGAATCACTGTCGAAACAAGTTTCATTTTTATTTCTCTGTAATCACTATGATCGCACGGACATTGCGCGGATATCGCGCGAAGCGTACAATTTACTCGACGTGCAGAGATATCCCTCACTCGTTAGAAAAGAGAAACGATGTAATTGCGGATGTAATTTTCTTTTTCTTAATTTTTTGCTGTGACCGTTAAGGACATTTGTCATTATATTTATTAAATCTTTTAGTTACGATATCGAATAAAAATCGTTTCTTGTTTTGCTGGTTACTCTGTTCGAATAACTGAGCCGATGAAAGTCGCAGTATAGCGAAACGTACGAGTTAAATGAAACTACGGATGGATACCGGTAGCAACGTCATATCCGATAAAGGCCGTTGCGGTTTTTGGGCATCCGGGAATTGGGAGAACCGGTTATACGACACACTGAAAGCCGCGTGGGAATACTTGGTATTATCCAAACTTAAAGTGATATCCCTTAGCATTTGACACACCTGTTTTTACGATTTTACATTATAGTATTATTTAACACTCAAACTATCGGATTAAACGAAATAACCGACCTGTGTTTACTAATTAAAATTACCAAAATTGATGACAATGAATGTAAAAACATGTTAATTTTCTCAGGGTACGTTAATGATTAAAGGGACTTATGAAAAAGGCACTATGACTAATCGTTTTTACATTAATTTCACATAGCAAAATGCAGTAAATTAGTTACGCTAATTTTCTATCTAAAAAGATTAAATGCAAAAGATTTCATGAAGATCGCGCACATTTTAAGGAACGAATAACTTACCAATTTTTAGTTTTTTTTTTATAGACTTACATTTTATAAGACAATTTAAATAGTAATTTCTGCATTGTATATAAATATGTGACGTATAATGTCTATAATATTACTTGCACTACAGAAATGATTGTTTATGACGCATCCCGCAAGATGCTCTTCGTGCCTCGAAATTGGCGACACTCAAAGACGCTGTCGTTTGTAAAAGTTAAGCTGGACAGCGGTAGAGGATAGAAGAGCACGCTCGTCGAAGGACATTACAAACCGCTTAACGCATACGCGAGAGGGTTGCACTACACGCGCGAGCGCTCCCCTGGAGCGAAGTTCCGGCCATGGCAATCCCACGGCGTATCGGCGACGTAACTTTACGCTCCTGGCTTTCCTAAACCCATCCTTCGTGCTTCAAGATCTTTTTCGAAAATTCACGCGTCGCAAGCAAACCTGAATTTTGATGCGTAACAGCGACAAATATTTTTTTGTCTTTACTTCATCACTATTCCATGAGACTAGTATCCTCTCGTATAGTACCCGATTTATCTTGAGAAAGGTATTATCGTTAAGTTGCGCGACATTTCTAAGAGATTACACACCAATTGTACCGATTGCTTCTTTAGTTCTAAAATGCGTTGAAAACTGCAATGTAGGAATGTTTTCGTCGCTGTTACAGTGGAAGCATAGCTGCTGTTTGTCGTACTCTGCTCTGATATATTATATTATTACATAAATTATTTATGAATATTATAAGATCCTTTCTGTACGAGAATTGAAATTCGCTGCAGCTATCGTAACACCTACGCTGTCCAACGTGCAAATGCAGTGTGCAGAAGAGAAGCAGCAAGATCCTTAGTACGTTGCGTCTCATGGCGATCGAAGAACATCGTCCACCGTATCGAGCTTTGCCCGATGTTTGCGTAAATCTGCAATAAAGAAACTCACTTGGTGTACACATCAAATTAGTGGAAATTATAATATCAGCTACCTTTTATAAAAACGACATCGCATAAATAGATAAAAAATCCGTGAGCTAGAAAGTTAATAGAAAGTACGTAGATCTCCTGTAATTTAATATCGATCGTTGTAGCGATGTTACATTTCATGATAGTGGAATGCCGGCATCATATAATTACACTGAAATTCAACGACCCTCATATGGCTACGCAATATATGGAGTGTTGAAAATTAGATTCCGGTACGAAGAGTTCAGCGTACTACGAGGACTTAATGATAGTAATACTGGCTGCTATCCTCACGTACATACGACAGACAACGTTTTACGCATATTCAAAAAAAGGGAAGACACTAGAGTAGAGCGACTATGTCTGTTTGATCAGTGTAAGATGCAGCGACAATATAGTGCAAAACCTCAAGAAATTCCACCTCGTGCATATCAGCGATACGGATCAAAAATTACAGACGCTTCACTTGGACTGTCTCAATAATTCTAGACCTTAGATTACTTGGAAAGTAACTGTAAAACAGTCGTGTCGAGGAGGTCAGGTTTGGAAATTACGTAGAACAGTGGGCGTCATTATCTTCGAGGGCGAAGCGTAGATTCTGACTTCGAAGGTCCTTCGCACGTTCGAGCTTCCGAGAGCGGATATTGGCTTTCCATTTCCTGTAGATCCAAAAGCTCCGACGACGCCGAGGAAGTCCAGGAAGCGTAACCGTTCAAACGTGGCAGAAGGGGATACGAACGAGAATCGCAACGGTTACGGCGCGTATCCACAACGACGGGCGAGCATAACGCGTGGTTAGAAAGCATGAGAAGAAACTCCATGTTACGTGAAACTCGTCTGCATCGGACTCGACGCCATCGGGGTCAAAACAAACCGGTAACAAACGCCAAAATCTTGTTCTTAACCCTTCATAAAGTACGGTTACTCTGAGGTAACGTTCGATTTTATAATCTACCATTGTCCGCTAGTGTTTCCTCTCCGTATTCAAGCGGGATTTTCTTTGTTCCTTTACAACGTAAAATTTTAATAAACAATAAATTTAAAGGATGAATGAATGATTTATAAGAAACACGTATTACGGAGAGTGACAGGTAACTTATTAAGGAAAGTGACCCTGTAACTTTCAATTGAAATTTTATCTACGTGTTCTGGATTAAATCCAGGATGGTGATTATAAATCAAAGTGATACGCCATAATCGCTGGAGTGAAATGCCGTTAATTATGCTAGGCTTTCTCTTTCCTTTATCATATAAAATTGCATAGAAGCGGAGAACAAAGTACAGCCGGAATCTTAAAATATCGAAGAGGTTTTATATACATAGAGATATCAAGTTTATTTGAGTTTAGCCAGTTTCTGTCGAATGCTCTTCAACTTGGTTTTACGAACAGTACCCCGTGTCAGATTCTAAATATATGTATCAACGCGAGAGAGATATGAATGCCTTGACTTATGTTGAGAAACCAGCCAAAGAATCGATGACGAATACTAAATTACACGGTAACTCCAGCGGACACTTGTCCCTCGGCGGTACAGTAAAATAAATAATTCAATGAAATCTACACGCCCACTGTAACATCGAGGCGATCGTGTAATAAAAAAAGAGGATAAAAATGCACGGATAGACCTGTGTAATAGATCATAGTTTAACATTCTTACTTCTGTCGTGAGATAAGAACAATCGACAAATTAAAGAAAAGAACGGTATAGTTAACCTTTAAATTTGTACCAGTCATCTTAACAACTACCAAAGCAACGTGACTATGCATCAAATACTAGATAAAAACAATTACAGATATCACATCAAAATCATCTACCTTTGATTGTACTATTTGATTCAATAAATCCTACAAATAAATACGTCGAACTGTCTTACACCCTCGACTTGTTACGACGTTTCAAAGTATTTCAATGCCAGGACCTTCTTTTCCGTCTGAAGCAGAAACCGAATTTCAACTAGCGACGCTGTCTTGTTGGGTTCAAAATCGTCGCTGCGCGACCGCGACGGAGCGGCAAAGAAATTGCTTCACCCCGAAGCAACCGCGCAAATTCAGTCGCGGTAGGCGGAAATAATTGGGAAAAACCGGGCGAGCATAGAGGCAATTGGCAATGCCACGGGGAAATATGCGGAAGACTTTAATGACATACTATGTGGAGCACGAAACTGCGGAAATTTACGAACTGTCAATCGAAAAGCGATCGAGCTTCGGTCAGAGAGCAAGGACGCATAAAGCGCAATTTTAACCAACATTACACTAAGCCTCGTTGCCCACCTATTCTCGATACTGTTAACCTTGTTCATGGTACTTTGTAAAATCAACGATAAGATACTCACGATGGAAGTGAATCTCATTTTTTCTTTCTACAGAAACTGTGCACATACGCGTGGAAAAATGTGGTTTGCGTAATGGGTGATAATAAATGTTGTGTTTTTGGAGCGTCTTGTGCTCAAAACACAGACGAGAAATAGCGCACAAAGAAGTATTGCTTGCAATGTGTATTCACAGACTAGGTCTTAAACAGAGTGCTATTAAAACTCTGAGTCATCGTGTATACGTATGATGTGTACTGTACATATATCGATACTTACAAAGAATTTTGAAGTCCAGCGTACGTAGGGAACCGGCGGTTCCCCTGAAGGAATTCCCACCGACGCCGGAAATGCGATATCAGCAGTATACTACTCCGTACAGGTCTTTGAACAATTTTTCAACGATTACCAACGATCACCACACCAAATCCTACGCACCTCGCGCGAAAGCTTAAACCGCCCTTCTGCCGGAAACTTTCAACTTTTACACCCCATATGGCCTTTCATCGCTGCACTTACATTTTCGGACACCTCGACAAGGATGTACATTTCATTAAGCACTTGGTTCGCACGATTGATAACGATTCCCCCTTTGCTGTGTATTTTTATTTTTCAAAAACGTTTTGGCTGTTATACTTTTCTATAAAGCAGCGTGTATCGTTTCTGTATACCGATGTGGCAATTTAAACCGGGATTCGGGGTTCAATTTGGAGGCGATGCACACGGGAGTAGAGAAGCTATCATCGAGGCACGCACCATGGTTCGCCACTCCTCGCTCGTGGTAAAGTAAAGCAGTCGGGCGCCACACGGTATACAGGCTCCCCATTGTCAGGAAAAGAGGGGACCGCACGAACCAACCGTACGTTTGCCCGAATCCCATGGAGCACAGGTGTTTACTTTCATTAGGAGAAAACCGACCTATGTGCAGCTGTGACAGGGAGGGAAGGATGTCTATATATGCGTCAATGTAATCGAGTTCCTCCTTTGTGATTCTGCTATCGTCTTTTCTTCTCCACCGGATGATGCGATTCAAGATGCATCACGTTCTCACGTCACCTTACTTGAGATTCATGAATGTAAAGAGTGTTGAGACGTAGAGGTCACTCGCGTACTATAATTATGCGTAAAATATGTTTTAGATGTAATGGATTTAATATTGTTAAATTTGGGAAGAGGCGACTAGACGGATCAAGCCTACGTTTATCCGAATTTTACGAGGAACAGGTGTTTGCTTTCATTAGAAGAAGACCAAACTACGCACAGCTGTGACAGAGGGGAGGATGGTTGTACGTTTGTCAATATAATCGAGTTTCTTTTCATGATCTTCTTCAGTCTTCTTTCTTGGAAAAAAAAGTACAATGCATTCAAGATCTCTCTCATTCTTGCATTACCTTACTTGGGACGCGTTTAAAATAAAAAAAAAATAAAACACCGGAAGTATTCATGTAGTATGGACACCTTTAAAACGAATTTTAAATACAATGCGTTTGACTTCCTTAAACTTTCAAAGAGGGAATTAAGAAATGAGATACACGAGATATAACGAGAAATTTTACAAGGAAATGCACGACGAATAAGGATGCTTGCAGTTTATGAAAGGTTGTTCCGTGTACAATAATCGCTTTCACCGCCGACAGTACCATCAAGGCAAATTGTTCAACGCCGGAAGTCTACTTTTTAAATTCTTGCGAAGTACTTTGTCCGATTTCACGCCTTAAGATGCAGATGTCATATAAGGTGTCTGGAGATACAATGGCGACAGCCCCAAGAACATATTATTCTATGAATGCAAATAAGGCCGAAGTGTTATGTGAAAATCGAATAAAAATGCTTCCTTGAAGAGTTGTAAGAAAAGATTAAAATTGAATCCTAAGTAGATAACAATGGGTTTTTCACTGTGTGACATAAGACACTGATTCGACTATTAAAGAGATATTGAACGTGTATTGATGTTCAAATTTCAATATTTCTTCATAATTTTCTAATATAGCATTTTTAAAAATTATTTTTTTGTTTCGCAGAATAATTTCGCTGTTACTGTTTCAGGTGTTCTTGGGAATATGGGCTAAGGGTGTTGATTTCATCTTAGCTTCGATGCACAATGGTTCGCAATGGCGAAACTACGTCTCTTGGTCATGGCTCACCGGACCTATCGTTTTTCACGCGATCGCGTGATAAAGTAAGTTTATAGAACGGCACCGATTGACGTTTAGACATCGATCATCAGTCATATACGCATCTATAGTCCTCTTCATAAGTATTAGAACACTAAAGATTGCTATCTAGTTTGTAACCTTAGAATGTAAGAAAATGATATATTCAATATCATAAGAAAAAAATCATTATTTATAATTAAGTTAAATTGTCTGTAAGTTTGTATATTTTCAGCAGCGTTTGATCGACGTTCCAATCAATATTAGCTTCTTGGTTAGTTTATCTGCTTTCGATAACCTTATTTGATTCTATGCGTTTTGTAAACTATTTTACAAGACAGATTTTCTTCTGTCGACCTTCCAGTCCATACTCTTTTTTATCAGGACATTGTACATCAATGATAAAATTTCATTCCTGATATTGACGATAATTCGAGGACCATCGAAGGCAATAATCTAATGGAAAGTATCAGAATGGTTTTTATTACATCTCGCAACATTGAAACTTAAGATAATTTTTCTATCGCCATGGTGCGCGACGATATGAGAATTAGGTTCCTAAGACGTTGAAAGAAAAAAATCCTAGATGTAATAACAGACGTATATTCGGTACTTCGTGCCAAGAAAGTCTTTCGCGAAACTGATCGGCAAAAAATAGTTAAGCCAGAGCAGATCAGGTGCGGCATGTCGGAGAGCATACTCACATATTATTAACACTAGAACTACCAAGTTCAACATAAGAACGATTCAGTCATTTCTTAGAAAAATTGCTTTCTCGAAGATTTTCCTTTATTTTATTGGAGCGTTGAGATTATTATGAGTCTATTGGTACATTTTATCTTTGTCCTTTTTTTCAAGATATACGTGATGCCCCAAAGAGGTCCGAAAAGAGGGTAGTAGTTCTAGTGTTAAATCGTATTTGGATGATTCTTCACATAACCGGTGGTCCACTCCACTGTATCTGCGCATCTTGCCACCTGCAAAGGCAAAGCATCGAGAATGATGAGGTACTTGCATCAAGAAGCGCATCCGAGCATCTTAAACTCGAATGCAAGCAACAAATGCAAGGCTATGTTCCATGATAGAGGCTGTTAATGGAAATTACTTGGATCGAATAAGTTTTTCCAAGGGAGTAGCCGCGATATCCATGCATTCCTTCGTCGGACATTCGTCTCTCGAGCCAGTTTCGTTCGCTCTAGTATCCACGGTCAACGTTGCGTAGCTGCCCCCGCAAGTGAAGTACCGTATCTCGAACCTTCGAAGACGAACAACATTAGCGTTGTAGAATCGTAAATTCACCTATGTATTGTCTACGCAACGTAACTCGCAAACACTAAGCTGCTCTACTACACTCGTATTTGTTATAACGGGGTTTCGTATCTAAATCGTGAAATAAGATTGTACGATACCTGCTACAAGTGCGAGCAAGTATAATATTTAAAGGGACGTTGCAGCGTAAAAATGTACACGGTGTTTATTCATCGTAACTTATTTTCTTATGCAAAAAGTACAATGACACGTCACGATAGGACTTATAAATGCAAGCTGGAGTGAGATTAAAAAAATAGAATTTGGCATAAAAACTGCAGGGATATCCATTTCGAGATACTTGCCGGCGTTCAGCATGATAGTTTCTCAAAAGCTCGCGATTAGTGTTGAAAAGCACACCATGATGTCCTTGACAAAGGGTCACCCAAATTGGTAGACTAGGTGTTTTCAAGCGAGATCCTGGCTGCTTCGACATTCTGCTATCGCCATCGTAAAGTAAATATCCTATCTCGCTTCTCAGTAATACACCCCACTGCGGCACCGCCTTTAAGTTTACGAGAAGACCTTCAAATATTTACTGTAAAACTTCCCGGTCTGGTTATTGACAAGAAAGCTACCTTGCAATAGCGGTAATCAGAAATTGGATCAGATAACTTACGTAAACGCGTGGAAGATTTTGATCGTTTTATTACCAGTATACAAAGTGAATCACTTAACGTAACCACTTAAAATTATTCCGTTATTAGTACACGCGTTGAAATTTGTTTTCTTTTGATTAACATAATTCAAAGATGACTTTGTGAAGTTTATTTTACATTTTTGGCGAATTTGATTTTTTAAGCGTTCAAGATTCCCTTTAATTGTCCGTACCCTCAATGTCCTTTCATATAGCCTTCTCTAAGTTATTTGACCAAAAAACTAAAAGTTTATCCGTGGAACTCGGAAAATTTTAACGTGATAACTAGGTAATTCATTCCACATAATAATAAAATTTGTAAAGCTTAGACGCCATGTTACGTTTCATCTGATATCACCTACGTATGTGTTTTCGTCGCCAACGTGTAATACACCATTGTGAAGATGAGGGGATGCACGGCCAGTCAAGCACAGAATCACGATGCTAGTCGGTCCCTCTTCGGGACATCCACTTAGTATCGATGTCTTTAGATCCTCCAGATCGGCCCGCACTCTAGACAATGCACGATGATCCATCAATGTTAAGAATTATCAAACTTCCGCACTAAATTATCAAATGTAAATATCTCTTAGACTTACTTTGTAAGTCCTCTCGACAGCATGGAGCTATACAAAAGCAGACACGTTCCAGGTCCACCTTCGTCGTGAAACTGAAATTATCTATTGTTCGTATAATAGTTTTTAAACCTTTGAGTGTTACACATATTTGGAATGAATATTCGAAAAATGCCAGAAAGTCCAGATTTCTTCTTTCGTCGGCGCATTCGAGTTTTTCATTCGCTGTTTGAAAGCGACTTTTGCAGGAATATCGAATATTACCTCTTCGTAAAGAAGGTTAAGGAAGCTCTGATTTGATAATGGTTAATAAAATTTTGAAGAGCCGTAGCATAAGTCGGGAGCAACGTTAGCGATTTAAAATTACCGAGGCGAAGAAATATGGCACTCTTCTGTGCGAAACAAAATCGGTACAGTCGTGTTGCGTAAAGTCAAGCAATCAAACTATCCCTATCCTCAGTCATGATTACTCACCAAATATAAGTACCTTTTCACGAATATATGAAGATCCTCCAATGCAGAAAATTCAAAGAGATGTAGCTGAAATGTAAGAACAATTTGGCAAGAGACAATAAAGCAGAATTCAGAAAAGATTCTAGTTAGTTGTGATTAATTCTAGTTTTCTCAGACAACCTTCGTGAAAAGAAACGTAAAGACGTAATACTGTTTTAACATATGTCCTGATTGAATAATTAGAGAGCAAGGTAAAACTGACAGAACTAATTGAATTCTCACTTGACCCCCGTAATGTGTAACTTCCATTTTCTCATCGCTAAATAGTATTGTTCCGTGCTTGAAGCAAGACACGCGGAAGTTCTCATTAGTCAGAATACGAGGTGCACGTCTTTTCTCACACCTATTTGTGACTTGATATACTATTTGCGAACACTGTCATATACACTAATCAGTTGCGTGACAAAGAGAGTAAACAACGTATATCGAGGGCGAGTGAGTTACTGTAGGCGAGTGATGGGTACAAGTAACGGTATGTGCGATCGTTTTCTCAAATTACACGCAAATTGAAAAAATATATACATGTAATATTTTATAAAAAATAATATATAATGTACAAAATACATATAAGACAAAACGACAGTCCTGGTATTTTGACCAATAAGACTATCACATTATTTTCAGATGCCAGCTTTTCAAATCCGTATTTCGTTGAGAATATTACAACGATAAAATCGGATAAACCGTCTGGATTGCAGAAGAGACAAACTGGGAATGCTTTGCATACGCACGGTCTCTGTGAGGCCGTCTTGAAAATATCCTACACTGTGCTGCAGATACGGAGTCTCTTGGGGTAAAGCCACTACCGCCTTAGGCACCGTCTGGTCACTCATGAGGTTCTGGCTGTAAGAGCAGCTTCCACTTTGCGATGTGAATCCTCCTGCGCATCGCCAAATTATTTCTGCTATGGCTGCCGTTAAACCCTCGATCTGCCTGTCGTACATTGGCTTCAGCAGCCTGAAGTAAAGCCGAAAAATATTATCACCGGATTTGGGTACATGAAAAGGCAATCTGCTGGAATAGGATGAGCCAGAGAGATCTGATAATTTTGTGAACTACGATAAAGAGCATCTGATCTCACTAGCTTGTCTTCTGAAACTGTTATAAATACTTTTATAGTTTATTGACAAATTGTTATGAATATTGTGATATTATAAGCAAAAATTGTATGAAAGTAAAAATCGAAAAAGAGGAATACCTATAAATCAAAAATGATATAAGTCAAACTTACACTTCCGGTGTGGAACGAACTTCCTGCTTATCCCATTCGAATAAAAAGTGTTTTAACATGATAGCTTGAACAGCTGTAATGAGGCTTCTCGTTGTGTTTCTTGGCGCTCGTAATCCAAATGCCAAAGTTTGCCCGTACGGGCGTAAAGTCAATCCCGTTCTTGTCCATTCGGCTCTCGGCGGACTGGCGCAGCTTCCGAACAACAATGTTCTAAGCGCCTACGCCATTAAGAAAAGAAATGTACAACCACGGAAGACACAATTTGACACGTTTCAACCATAACACTGCATATAAGAATTTCTTAAATTATGCAATCAAAACAATTCGGCAGTCTGAGCAAGATACCAGAAAAAATTTAATTTGTCCATAATTTGTAATGAAATAAGGTATAACTTGCAATTTCGTATAATTTATCCCCGCTATATTTGCATAAGCGAAGAATAAACTAAAAATGTGAGGCTGAAAAGATTGTACGTTAAATATGTCGATACGCTTACCATGCAAGTTTCCTCGTCAATCGGTTTCCCCCCAACAACCACCGTCTTTGTGAGGGATCTCGTATTTCTGGGATATAAGATTTTCTCTGAAACCAAAAAAGTGGCAAAAGTTTGTTTTTCTCAAAGGAACAAGAAGAGTACACGATATGTTGCAATAATTTTCACAGACACCTGGATAGAGTTCGTCAGTCTCGGTCATAAGAGCAGCGTATTTAGCTGCTCTAGTAGATAGTAGCATGCTTTCAGCAGATTTCTATGCTTGATAAGAACAAAATTGCATAATTGGTTACAAACAAAAAATGCCCCGGTTGTACTAAACGATATTATGCTACGACGAGATAAAAAATCACTTTTACACGAGGTATCAAAGATGATTTGAATGAATCATGAAGTATAAAACCCGCGATAAAAAAGCACGAAGAAAATTGTGGATAAAAGGTAATAGAAAATGTTTTCTTTTTTACGAGGAAAATGATTAAAAAAGATCTAGGCGTATGATGGCAATACGGTATGAAACGCGGTTGCAAGAATATTGTTTCGTGGAGCGATGAGAAACGATCGGTGTTACTGTTTTGCCGAATATCAATTGGCGAACAGCGGCGAAATCCACGCCCCTTTATATAGGATTTCGATTCTCTGCTCATTGAGAAATGGTATCTTGAGAAGTCCTGAGAGGCTCACGAAACGTGTCAATTCGAACGTCCAATAACAATCGCTGTTCTCCGAATGCCCCAAAAACGTCCATCTATCATTTTCCATATGCAATCAGTGTCAGCAAAGTTTCAATACCGATCGAATGGAAAAGATCATAGACAATAAAAAATAAGTTAAAATCTCGTTACTATTTTCGCGTACAATTCCGTTGATCTCTACAAGATCCGTAAAGTAATTCCTCGGCGCAACCCAATGTTATTTAAAAAAAGTAGACTGTATGCGATCATAATATTAATGTTCTTAGACATATATTATTGTAACGTACATATACTGCACAACTAGTACTAAAACCTTAGTACTAGAAGCAACGATATTATATACACTATAAATAAACATTAATAGACAATCGACTTTAAAAAAATGTAATCATTTTTAACTATCACGAAACATACACCGACCCTAACATATTAAGTTATTAACTTAAACCTTTCCACGAGGGTGAAAAACAATCCGGATATTGTTTAATCGAATCACGTATAGGTAAGTCCATACACCAAATCATTTTGCGCATACATTATATATCTCTTTCTGGACCCGAGTTAGTCCTTGCAATAGACCGATGGCCGTCCTTCGCCCGTCATTTCTGAACATACCTAGGTAAGCAATCCATCAGGTACGACGTTGCATTAAACTATTCCTACACTAATCACTTAGCATCTAAAACTTTTATTGTAATATTTAGTACTCCATAAAATCCTATTCCTCGCAAAATAGTCCAAAGAAATAACAACGGATATTTTATCGGTTACATAATTGAAACCGATAATATCGGGATTGTAGATATAAAAATGATTTTTTATACAAAACAAAGTGCCTCAAGTATTGTTCGATCGAATCATACGCAAGTGAGTACACCAAATGATTTGACAATTATGCATGTACGGTACATCCCCTATCTGGACCCGAAGTTAGTCGTTCAGGACAGACCGTTGGCCGGCCTTGATCCGTCATTTACGTAGATACATACGCGAGAAATCTATCGGAAACGACGTCACGTTTAACTATGTACATGGACACTTCGAATCGCGTGCTCGCGTGTGAGGTAGTCTATCGGATTACGAATTCGCGTCGGAACAGGCATCTGCATTCGGCGATCGCGCACCCTGATATATCGTGGCTTAATTTACGCTCCCGTCCGTGGCACCTCTCCACAAGCAGGATGCACATCGATCCGATACAGACGTCTATGCCGCTTACCTACCTTGCAATCTTCTTTTTAGGCTCATACAAACCTTTACTACGTTTCCTCGGGCTGCTTTAACGTCGAAGAACCTTCGCTTTGGGCTCATGAAAACCTTTATTACGTTTCTTGGAATCGCTTCGACGCCGTGGAACCTTCTTCGTTCGAATAGAATGCACTTTCAAATAGCAAATTATGTGTTTCGTATGATTAAGAAACGGAGAATTACTAGAGAGGGCAGGAATGTGATGGAGACACGTGAGGGTTCAAATCTTAAATTGGACTTGACACGCTGGTCGAGATGCGATGTGTGACATTACAAACTCGCGGATGTTTCGGAAAACTTATAAGCAAAAAAATTTTTGGAGCTGGGGAATAATTTTAAGGCTGCTTAATAACCATTTATGTTTATTAATTTATGATCACGATTAGTATTGCTGCAAATTAAAAAGAATTTTTTTCAATTTTATCAATTTCGAGATTGCTGAAAGAGAACGTTTAAGTTTATTTCATGGCAGCGATTCAGTGTTATTTAGATTTTGTATTATCAGTGTCTTATAAGTATCTTACGTATATTAATCCTTTATGGTTTTATATAAAATATGCTTCAACGTGGCATTCGTTACTATCAATGATTTGCCATGATTTTGCGCATGCGCCGAATAAACATTTACCTGTTTTTCTACTTTTAGCTAACTAGCCTTTAAAATATTTCATCAATTTTCCGCCATGTATTAAAAGTATAAATATATTCATCCCTTTTATGTGACACCAATAATAATAAAAAATAAGTTGCATAAAGTTCTTTGCGAGTGATTCAATAGGTAATGCAACGTATTCAAATACGATGACGATGAAATGCATTTCGCTTTTCGGTACATAAAAGGCACCAGTAGTAAGTGCACAAATCGATCCAATGCCCTTCAAAGAAATCCTTATTTCGTCAAAATTTTTTTTCAGAACACTATATTCATTTCTACATTCAATATTCCGAAGCACTAAATTGAACATGAGCTGCAATCTCAATTGCACAAGTAAAATGAATAAAAGCCTTGGATCGCGGGGTATTCAAAGTAAATAACAACATGACGGAGAACTTTCGAAAAACGCGCCTGTATTTAAACTCAATAGAAGTCATACCTCTTTGCCGAAGATAAGTCGGTTTTTCTTTGAGCATTTCTTTGCAGTGCCGTCTGCCGCGCGTCGTAGATGGCGACGATGATGGCGAGGATGACGAGGATTGCAAGGATCCAGCGATATCCTCCCTCGGTTGCTCGTGCTTAGATTCCGATTCCGCCATTATGGAAGTTTGTCTTACCGTAGGCGAAAGACCACTAAACGAGAAGTCGGAAGAGCGCCCAGAAATTCGCCAGGTATAGATTATCCCGATATACGGTAAACGCGGCTGAAAATAGTACGGGGTAACATATTGGAGATTCATTGTAACGGCATTCCCTGTTATAGGATTAACAGGTAGGTTGCCAGGTGGTCCATGGCCGAGTAAGCTTCATCCTCCAAATAGCAAAATATAAAACAATTGTCGGACATAGGTAATCTTCGATTGCGCTAGCCATTTGTTCTTAAACATGTATAATACCTCTTGGTGTCATCGCCATCGAGTTAATCTTAATTTCATAGCCTGTGCAGGACACGGGCGTCTCTTAATACGCGATATCTTTGCGGCTTCTTTGCACCAAGACGATTGTTTCTCCGCGTTAAAGTCACGACAGAACGTTTATCTGAATAGTGAATTTTTTGGAGGCGACGCTCCTGTTCCATCGCTATGCCTAGCACTGGCATACCACGTGTAGCCGAATAATGCTTTTATACCTGCGTAGCCATGTATTCGTAATGCAAGCTGTGCCTATCGCGGTGCAGCCGAACGTTTACTTCTATCTCGTGGCTTTATCAAGACCGCGAATCTTTGCACGCGCTCTCGTTCCCATTCTCTTTCTTACACGATTCCCACCTCCGAACGTGCCGAATAATTGGAAACTAAGACCATCGTGTACACGTCGAAGCAGTGTGGGTACCGAGCTATTAGAGTTCTGTATACGGAGCTACGCGATCGTTTCGAAGGTTTTATCCTTCGTGATCGCGATCGATAGTTTCGTCGGTGGTACTGAAGGTCGAACACTGATTTCTGCGTCCAACGTCGGTATGTACGTAAGCGCCTGCGGCGCGTGAAAATAAGGAAGCACGAGTACATTTTTATTTTTTAATATGTATTAGCCTGTTGTAATTTTTCATATTATATTTTACTCAAGTATTGTGTTATTGATAATTTGCTCCTAAGGATTATCCTGTAAGAAACGAGAATACTGCTTTTAAAGCTACACTTTAAAAAAACTGCTTACATTTTACGTATAATGCTATACAATACCTGTGTCAATCTCATCGAAGATGCAACGATGGTCTCTGAATAAATCGCCATAAAGGTATACGAAAATAAATAGGTTTTTAGGTTTGAATATTCATCGTTTTATTATATTTTCTAGCAACATTTTTTTCCTGATCATTTTGAAAATGTTATTCTTCGTCATCGCCCACGATAGATATCGTCACCGCAACTCGAGTTGTGTTATGCAATTTCAGCAAGAAACAAACGGAAGAAAGAACAAAACGATTGTGGAAGAGACCAATGAGCACAGATAAACATCAACGATATCCATGCATTTCTTCTAGCTTGTCCTTCAATTTATATTTCTATTATCAAAAGTAATATAATCAATTATTTGTGTGAGTGTCCGTAACATCTAGAAATATGTAGGAACCTTTCGGAGGAATATAAATGAACGTTGCCTTTTAATTATTGACAAGTACTCAAGTATCACATTTTTGACAGCTCAAGGATCAGAATCAGGATGTAGAAGGCACGAACAAAGTTTTCGAGGGTAAAGTTTGCTCGTAAAAATGGATGATTTCCTTTTTCCGGATATTTGCGTCGCGCGTATGAAATTTAAATTAGGATCATGCGAGGGGGCGCGGTGCCAGGAACGAAGTTACCAGAGATTACGTGCAACCCCGAACATTCGGAAACCTAAGAAGCTTAATGATCGATTGTATTAACACGTTTGCGCGAAGGAAATGAAGCATTACGTGTTAGTCTATCGATCGGTACCCGAAACGACCCAGTATTGAGGAAGGTGCGGTACCGTTTCTAATATTAGGATCTAACGATCGATATAGAGTTATCGAAATTACGCTCTTACGCGTTGATCATTGGAAAACAATAGAAAAAGCATTTTTTTTTTTCAACCGTGTGTCGATTGAAAGATCAGGAATAGTAAGGATAAGATGTACATCAATGATGGTTCAAGTAACGAATGTACAGCGCGTCGGCCGATTAAATCCTTGTATTTCTTCTCACAATTTGGAGCATTTTTATTGATACACTTAGAAATATTAACGCATTTCCAATAGAAACGTCTGTAAATTATTATGGTGCTGAAAATATTAGGTTGGTGCGTATGAAATGTCGGATTCTTAAGCAATTGTATAAAACTGCATATCTTTCTTCAAAAGCTGTTTATTCAATCAAAGTATGCTCCATTCGCTTCAATACACTTCTCCCAACGAGATTTTAAAGCGTAGATGCCTGTCTTAAAAA